>CATIWR010180691.1:0-32556 GCA_949677035.1 Omphalea diandra | reverse complement strand
GATAATTTTATAATATGATTATGTTCTATTACATGTATATGAGATTGAATTGTTACACTTTACATGTGAATATAAGTCAAGTGAGAATTATATGCTCTTAATGATTACTTGGTATACCATTATGAATGAACACTTGCATATAGAACTAAAAAGATGTTGTGGCCGGCTTGTCAAACACTTACAAATCACGTGGAAAAGGGACTAACAAGTCCTATTGGAACATGTTATTGATCAAATGATTTACTTGTTATATGCTGGCTAGTAATGTCACTTGAATCACATTAATTTCTGGGATAAGTGGTTGCCTTGTGAGGTCACGACAAAAATCAATCTATTGCACTTGCACCTGCATAGTCAATTGTTATACTTGTAATGTATCCTGATGATATTCTTATGTTGGTTATGCCATAAGAATCTGATTATTGTTTTTATTCATTGAGTCGTGACTCATCAAATAACAATTATGTTTTTTTAATACTAAAGCATAGGGTTTGGATACTTCGGTGTATAAAGTTTTGCATAGAGACATATGAACCACAGGCCATCGGCTGAATTTCAACTCTCTCTCTCTCTTTATGTCATGTACATATATTTAGATAGTAACTCGTTTATGTTCATTAGGCTTGAACATTAGTTAATGTGTATATACATTAAATACTTGTTGGAATGTGTTATGATGAATAAACCTTTATGCATATGTATTTTTAGACATGAATGCCATGATTTGTAAATGAAAATGGTCGTTACAAGTATAATTTGTTAAACTCTTAGGATATGCCCCGTGTTATATAGGTATAGAAAAACTAAAGTGATAAAAATTTGAGATGATACTGATGTTATAAATTTGAGATTGATTAGCAGTCAAGCTAGCCAATTATATTGCATTATTAGCAGTAGCTACTTGAGCTAAGGAGGTGATCCAGGAAAAGAATGAAATTGAGGCAAAAAAAAAAGAGAAGTTATATGGGGTGGAGTGGAGAACTAAATAAAAAATAAAAAGAGGTTGTTTCACTTCATCTAGGGGATCATGATTTAAAAGAGTTATTGATAATCAAAGAGGTAGAAGTTAGAGTTAGTCTGGTAGATTACTATTAATGGCATCAGATAGAGGTGGATATGGTAGTTTTAAAGGCTTAAAGGGTAAGAGAGGACCAGTTGGCATAATGGGTAGAGGTATAGCCCTAAGTTGTACTAAGTTTAGAAGAACTCATTTTGGAGAATGTTAGGGATCTAAAGGGCTTACTTATTATACTTGTAGACAACTAGGCTATATGAGTTTATATTGTCCAATGGTAGGTTTGACTAGAGGGGAGTCTCAAGTTGTTAGGCAGAATAATGTTAGAGAGAATGTTCATGACACAAGCAGAGATGAAAGGCGAGGTAGAGGCAGAGGAAAGGCGAGGTAGAGGCAGAGGAGGTCATGGTAGAACAACTTTAGTTTTTAGTAGTAGACAGGCAACCCACATTCAACCATAGGCTAAAGTTTATGTTATCACTCGTCAAGAGGTTCTAATAGCTCTTGAAGTTGTTTTTGGTACAATTTCTATTTATGATTTAGATGTTTTAGTTTTGATAAACCCAGGATCCATGCATTCAATTATGCCTTTAAAATTTGCATCACGAGTACATGTTCTAGTTGAATCCTTGGGATATGATTTAGATGTTTTGATGCCTGTTGGAGGTAGTGTAATTGTAAACAACGTATGTAGAATTTTTCTATTGGTAGTGTTTGTTGTTGTGTTGCCAACATATTTAATCTTGATGAACTTTAAAGAATTTGATGTGATTATGGGCATGGACTAGTTAGTAGAACATCATACAATTTAAATTGTCATACTAAAGAATTGATGTTCAGATTTTCAGGAAAACTAAGAGTTATATTTGTTGGGGAGCACAAAATTATTTCAACTTGTTTATTCTAAGCTATTTAAGATCTTCAACTAATCAAAAATGGTTGTGATGCATTTCTAGCAAGTGTGGTGGACACCAGTGTTCCTAGTTTGGGCTCAATAGATATTCCTATAGTGAGAAAGTTTCTAGAAGTATTTCTTGATGACTTATCGAGTTTGTCACTGCATAAAGAAGTTGATTTTAATATTAAGACCTTGCTAAGAGTAGCACCTATTTATATGGCAACATTTTGAATGGCAGTAGTGGAATTACAAGAATTAAATAAACAATTATAAGAGTTATAACAAAAAGGTTTCATTTGACCTAGTACATCTTCTTAGGGTGCACTAGTATTATTTGTAAAGAAAAAGGATTGACACATATGTTGTGTATTAATTATAGGCAACTAAATCAAATAATAATAAAAAATAGATATCTCATATCGAGAATTTATGATTTTTTTATCAACTTCGAGGTGAAACAGTATTTTCAAAAAATGATTTGAGATATGGGTATTGGTAGTTGAGGGTTGCTAAGTTAGACATCCCAAAAACTGCTTTTCATACTAGGTGTGGTCACTATGAGTTCCTTGTTATGCCTGTTGTGTTAACTAATGCATCGATAACATTTATGGCATTAATGAATCATATCTTTTAGCATTATCTTGATCAATTTGTGATTGTGTTTATTAATGACATTCTCAGATACTCACAAAATCATGAGAAACACGAGCAGCATCTGACAATCGTATTGTATATCTTAAAAGAAAAATACTTATATGCCAAATTGATCAAATATGACTTCTAGATGCAACAAGTGGTCTATTTAGGACATATTGTGTCCATACATGGTGTTCAACCTAATCTAGCTAAGGCAAAAGCCATTTTAGAGTGGGATCCACCTACCAAAAATGTATTAGAGGTGCGTAGTTTTCTTAGGTTAGTTGGTAATAGACAATTTATGGAAGAATTTTCCATTATTCTAGGGCCATTGACAAAATTATTGAGGAAGACTATAACATTCAAATAGGATGATCAATGTTAGCAAAGTTTTAAGGAATTGAAGAAGAGATTGGCTGGCACCAATTTTGACATTTCCATCAATAAATGAAGGATTTGTCATGTAGATTAATGCATCAGGATGGGGTTTAGGTTGTGTATTAATGTTGCATGGAAAGGTGATAGCTTATGCTTCTCGATAGCTAAGGCCTTATAAGTTGAATTGTCCTACACATGACTTGAATTTGATAGCCATGATCTGCACTTTGAAAATTTGGAGGCATTACTTGTGTGGAGAGACATTTTAGATTATGACATATCATAAAAGCTTGAAATATATTGTAACACAAAGAGAACTGAACCTAAGGCAGAGAAGATGTATAAAATTGTTAAAGGACTATGATTGCATTATTGATTATCATCCGGGAAAGCTAATGTTGTTGCTGATGCTTTAAGTTGAAAACCTTAGATGTTATTGCTAGTATTGTTGGTTATAAATTGACATCCTTGGTTAATGTTCATGCTTTAAATGTAAAATTTGAGATTGAGAATGTAACAACTTTAATGGCTATACTTTAGTTAAAGCCTATGATAGATGATAAGATTAGAAAAGTTTAGAGAAAGAGTGTGTATTTGCAGAAAAATGCTATTAAAGCTAGGAAAGGTAAGAAGGCTAATTTTTTTTATTAGAGATTATGGGATGATAGTGATGGGTAGTCGAGTTTGTTTATCGTATGTTGATTGTTTGAGATTAGAGATTATGTAAAAGGCACACAATGCACCATATGCTATGCACCCTGGAAGTTCAAAAATGTAGAGAAACTTGTAGCCACATTTTTTATGGTCAACGATGAAGAAAGATATAGTTGAGTTTCTATCAAGATGTTTAACCTGCCAATAGATCAAGAATAACATCAAGCACCGATAGGTAAGTTGCATCGTTTATCTATTCCTATATGGAAATGGGAGAAAAATTTAATGGATTTTATTATTGGTTTGCCTCAAACATAGAAAAGACATAATGCTATTTGGGTTATTATGATAGACTCAGAAAATCAACACACTTCTTACCTATATGACAAACAGATTCCTTCCATAGACTAGGAAAAAACATATGCTGCTAAGACTATGAAATTACATGCATTCTTATTTCTATTATGCCAAATAGAGATCTCAATTCACTTCTCATTTTTTGGAATAGCTTACAATCAGCCTTGGGTACTCATTTAAATTTTAGCACTACTTTTCACCCATAGACTGATTGTCAATCAGAGAGGACTATTTAAACATTAGAGGATATCATGCGAACTTATGTGTTACAATTCAACGATAATTAGGATGATCATTTGCCATTAATGGAGTTTGCATATAATAATAACTATCACTCTAGTATTGATATGACACCATATGAAACTTTATATGGTAAGAAATGCAAAAGTCCAATTTGTTGAGATGTTGAATGGATGAGATAACTAGATGGTCCTGAGATGGTATAGGATATAGTAGCCAAAATGTAAGTAGTCTGAAGATATTTGCAAGCTTGTCAAGAAAGGAAAAAAGGGATGTTGATAGACATAGATGAGAAATGGAGTATCATATTGGAGATAAAGTATTTTTAAAGGTTTCACCATGGAAAGACATTATTAGGTTTGGTAAATAGGGAAAATTGAGTCCAAGGTACATTAGGCCATATGAGATCATAAAAAGAATCGAGCTTTTGGCATATCAATTAGCATTACTAGCTGAATTATCTCAGGTACATTATGTGTTCCATATTCTATGCTCTGAAGGTATCGATATGATCCTAGCCATATATTATCAAAGCTAGAGATTGAATTATCTAATGATATGAATGAAGAACTATTTGAAATTTTTGATTAGGAACTAAAATAGTTATGGAATTGAGTGATACTGATGGTTAAAGTGAGATGGACCCATCACTCACTTAAGGAGGCCACTTGGATGTAAAGAAACATATGAGATGACAATATCCCTATCTATTCTAAAGTTCTAGTAAGTAAAATTTTGAGAATGAAATATCCATAAGAGGGGGGAGAATTATAACATCCTCAACCCAATTCATATGCATTTTAATTATGTTATATTTGAATATATGCATCACAAGGCATAAGCATGACAATAACACTTACATTATTGCATTTGAGGCATTTGACTGTGAATATGTTGTTTGCATAGTGGCATGGAAAATTGTCATATGTTATGTACATGTTATAGTATTTTAAATAATGTTTTTTGGAACTTATTAAAATAACAACGAGTATATGAGAATTTGTAGATGGATAAATGTGATGAAGGAGTAAAGAAGAGGGACTAAAAGAGGAAAATCAAGCTTCCAACTAATAAGAATAAGCCATCATGATTTTGTCTTATTAAGGTAGGTATACAATTTGAATTTTTCATCCTTTAGGAGTATATTAGAGAGGTAAAATGTGAGGAGGTGTCGCAAAAGAAAGAGACCTAAGAAAGAAAGAAAGAAAGAAAGGAGAAGAACGAGAAGGAGGAGGAGAAGGAGGAGAGGAAGAAAAACTAAGTTAACTAGGAAGAATCTTAAGGGTTTTTAGCTTTGGTTAAAGGTATGTGATTTCATATTTATTCTACCATGAAATTTCCCCTCCATGGCATGTTAATCATGAGCAAATTGTGGGAGTTATAAAGTCATTGTAGTTAGGATTCATGTGGAGAAGTTCTTAAGAGTGAATATGAGCTGACATCCTTTAATTTTATTTTTAGGGCAGACTGTTGTACCTACTATTTCATAACCCTAGAATATGAATTATGCAAAGTGCAAAGAATGAAAGTTGTAGGGTTATGTATCATATAAATTATTGCAAAATAGTTTTTCTAAATAAGTTGTGTGTGAAGTGATATGGCCTTTGGTTGTCACTGGCTATTATTGAAACTTACTTAGCTTTATTTTCCAAAAATTTTATGGGTTTAGTATGGTAATTAGGTGAAGTGAAAAATATGAAAGTTGTAGCATTATATCTTATCTAAAGTCTTGTAAAGAAGTTTTGCTTAAGATTTTGAGTACTAATAGATATAGCTTCGTCATTAGGGCTAATCTTAAACTTGCTCATGCCTGCAAAGTCTGATATTGATCCTTTCGTTTGAGGACATTACAAGCTAAATTGGAGCATGTGTGAAACATAAAAATGTTCATTTATATGTTAACTAATTGGATAGAAATCCATTTTTCAATTGGACTTATATGTTTTGAGATATAGCTAAGTTTATGAAACTGTTTAGTGTATAATTGCACCCAAAATAGGGCAAATTTGTAAAATTGACCATAAATTATGGAGTGAATATTTTGGATTAAAATTTGGCTATGTTGTACCCATTTATGTCTAGTTTAATTTTAAAAAATAATCAAGTCATTTGGATTTGTGAGGGAAAAGTAATTATAGGAACAACCTACCATGGTCATGATATTTTACTAGAGCATATATGCATAATAAGATGAAAATCATCCTTTATCATCATGGATTTATTTAGTGTATTGAAATTGGTCCTCAAGGCATTGAAGATAATATTAGGAATAAGTCAAGACCATCCACAACTTAATAGCTTGAAGGAGGAGGTAAATAAATAGCTATAGTACTAAACAAGTGATTAAATAAATGCCATGAATAAATACTCAATGGAATGAAATGTTGTTTAATGAGATGATATTGATAAACACATTGATGAAATGATTGTTATACTTTTGAATTATTTATTTTCATGATATGTTGTTGAATTATGACCTGGGAATGAAAGTATATTGTGATATGATTTACCAAGGTTTATTTAGTTGATATATTGCTGGAATTTTGTTAGATTTATATTTGAAAGAATAATACTCGATGTTGTTGAGCAAGAAACAAAATCTAATCACTTATGTGGCAAGGATCTATAACCTGTGTGGTAGAAATATATGATAGCTTATGTGGCAATGATATCTATAGCATGTGTGGCAACCAATTATGATAGTTTGTATGCCAACAATATTTGATAGCCTGTGTGGCAACAACCTTTGATAGCCTATATGGCAATGATAACTATAGCCTATGTGGCAACAAAAACATTTGATAGCTTGTGTGGCAACAACCTTTGATAGCCTATATGACAATGATAACTATAGCCTATGTGGCAACAACCTTTGATAGCCTATATGACAATGATAACTATAGCCTATGTGGCAACAATATATAATAGCATATTTGATAATAACATTTGATAGCCTTTATGGCATTAAAGAGTAAAAACTCTTAATTTCGTGCATGAATGTGATAATGAGTTACATTTAAATTCTTGTTATGTTATTTATGATTGAAGTATTATTATGTGTTTACTTATTGAGTTTGTAAACTTACTACTTTGCATTCAATTTTCTTTTAAAATAGTAGACTAGAGATTACATTTATCTACATTTTGAAGTTGTTGTTTAGTAGTTTAATAAAGGCTGGACCAGTATGCAGTCTATTAGTATTTTGATTTGTTTAGCCATGTATGTTTTGTTGTAAATAATTATTATATTGTGATACAAGATACATAGTGTTCAAAACAATTAAATAAAGGTCTTTAATGTTAATAGGATGGAATGAGAGAATTTTAATGATGTTATGTAACTTTAGTACTCCATGCTTTATGAATGAGTTAATGCACTTACTTAAGGAATGATTAGTAAATGGGATGTCACTTTAATGTTTAGAATAAAACACTTAAAAAAAACCTATAAAATATCCAATCTTAGGTTTTTTAGTATTCCACAACTCATTGGGAGTTTTCTTCAATAAGGGTCTTACCAAAACCCTATTTAAGACATAACATGAAGTATTTACAACTTTAACCTAAAAGTACTTAGAAAGGTTATACTCATTCAACATGGTTCTAGCCATTTCTTGAAGAGTTTTATTCTTCCTCTCTACCACACCATTCTATTTTGGTGTTCTATGAGTTGAAAAGTTATGTAAGATAATAAACTCATCATAAAAGTCATGAGACTTAACATTCTTGAAATCTCCACCATGGTCACTACTAATGGAAGAGATTTTCAAATCCTTTTGGCTTTGAATTCTCTTAGCAAAGGTCTTAAAATCATCAAAAAAAGAATCCTCATAAAGGAGGAGCAATACCCAAGTATATATTGAGTAATCATCTACTACGATAAATGTATAATACATGCCTCCCAAGCTAGATACTCTAATAGGACCAAATAGATCCATGTGAAGCAATTACAATGCTATAAAAGAACTTACCTTGATTTTGGCTTTGAGTGATGATTTAATTTGTTTACCTTTTTAACATGCTTCATAAACTCCTTCCTTTATGAACTTGATTTCAGGTAAACCTTTAACCAAGTTTCTTCTCTTTAACTTATTATGGAGTTCCATGTTTACATGTCCCACCTTTTATTCTAGGTTTACCTTTATCCGCTATAGAGACTAAACACTTTGTATTATGGTTAGGAAGAGAGTTTAAAATAATCACATAAATATTATGAAATCTTCTACCAATGAATATAATTTTGTTGTCACACATCCTTGATACATAGCAAACTTGTGGCTCAAACATAACTCTAAGGCCTTTGTCACACAACTAACTTACACTTAGCAAGTTGTGCTTGAGTCCATTAATAAGCAATACTTTATCAATGATAGGTGAGTCATCATCCTTACTAGCTTTACCTATGCCAACAATTTTGGCTTTGTTATTATCTCCAAATGACATGTTTCTAAGACCTTCAATATTCTCCAATTGTGTGAAGTACTTCCTTTCTTTTGTCATGTGCTTTGAACATCCACTATTAAGATACCACTCTTGCTCTCTAACTTGGGATTTCAAGCATAATTACGAATAAGGAAGATTATGTCTTAGGTACCCCAACCTTATTGGGTTAAAGGGTTTAGCTCTTGCCAACTACTCATCATGCCTTCTAAATTAGCATTGATAGGTAATGGAGCCATATATACCATAATAAAAACAATCACCATCTAAGTAAGTAGTACCCTACTTCTAAATGGTACATATAAGTAGTGTCTTTTAGAATTGTAACTTTTTTGAGTAACATGTCTAGGAGTATTTCTCATATGAGAAACTCTTCTATGTTATGTATGTCTATACCCATACTTGTTCCAATTTTTATGTCTTTGTACATATTGCCTTCTTAGGATTGAAATAGTGATACATGTAAGCATAATTTGATCTATAAGGAGTATTTCTCGATCATGAATGATTGTGTTGAGACTTCCCTCTTGAGCTATTATTAGTGGCATTTCCCCATTTGGAAACTTTTTGCTTTATAACATGTTTAGAAGCATTATTCTCTTTAGCCTTAATAAGGACCGTTCGAGAAAAGGAGGGAACCATTAAAGTAGTCGCATTATAGCCTAATCCATATTTGATGGATGGACTTCTTTGAGCCTCAATGATGAAGTCTAACTTATCCTTTTCCTTTAGTGAACTTCTTGAGATTTTCCTTTAGTTTAAGGTTTTCAAGTGTGAGAGACTTTACTCTTTAGCTAGAGTTTCTTAACTATTAGCACTTTCTTTCTAGGATTTGTTCTCATTTTGAAAGAAGTGGTATTGGACTTGAAAGTCTCAATGCTAATAGTGAGTTTAATAAGCATAAAGTATAACTCTTCTCTTAAATAGAAGTAAAAAGGATTTACCTCTATGTCACCATCACTATCACTATCATTGCTGGATGAGTGTTTACTTGAGGATGTGTTTAGCTGCTCCTTAGTTGCCATGAGATAGGGGTTAGCTAGCTCCATTATAGTTTCATCCTCATCAGATTTGAAGTCACAATTATCATTCTATGTGGCTTTCTATAATCCCTTTCCTTTCTTAGGGGTGTGTTTTATGAAAGGAAACTTACACTTCTTTATCTTAGGACAATCTGATTTTATATTCCATTTCTCATCGCATCCATAGTAGGTGAGTTGACTCTTAGTTCTTATTTTCTTATATCTCCTTACCCTTCTACACTTTTTTTTTTTGAAAGGAACCTATTTACTTGGTTGGTAATGAGGACAAGCTGTTCATCTTCACTACTATCTTTCATCATCACTAGAAGATGAAGAAGTCAATGAACAAGAAGAAGAAGTTTCAAAATGTACCTCTTTGGGTTTCAATGTCAAGTCTTTCTTCTTCATTCCTATGCTTTTAGTAAGCTTTCAATAGTGATCTCATAAGCCAATAGCTTTCCCATAAGCTCATCAAATGATAGGGCTTTCAACTTGTTAGCTTCCTTTATAGCTGCCTTCTTAGCTTCCCACTTACCTTAGGGAACTATGATTAGAATTTTTTGTATCATGTCCTCATTTGAATAGGACTTTCCAAAGTTTTGAGAGTGCCCTCTAATTTTCATAAATCTATTATACATCTCAGTAATAATTCCTTCATGTTGATATACAAATGTTATACATGTATGTGTGCATTTGTATCCTTTCTTCTTTACTTCACTAGTTTTTTCATGTTGAGCTTGCAATCTGTGCCATATTTCTTTGGTTGATGTACACATTTGTGACTTAGCATACTGAGATTTATGGATTACATAAAAGAAGACATGCATTACTCTTTTTTCTTGAGGTTTGCCTTCTTTTCTTCAGTAGTCCATTCATTTTTTTCCTTAGGTACATGAACATCTCTAACTAGCTTTGTTGGAACTTCTCATTTTTCCTTAACAACGTCTCATAGGTCAATGGTTTCACTATCAAGGAATATCTCCATATGATGCCTCCAGTAACCATAGTCATCTCCCTTAAAAAATAGAGGCTTATGGATGGACTGTGATTCTTCATGACTTGTTACGTTCTTTGCTTTAAGTACTTAAGCTTTAATAAAGAGACTAGCTTGGATACCAATTATTGTCCCTTGGTGCCCTATAAGGGGGTTTGAATAGGGCAATGGCAAGCATTAACAATTAAAATTAAGCACAAAAAAGATAAAGAATCAAGACACATAATTTATAAAGGCTTAGCACAATTGGCCTACATCTTATCCTTTAGCATATTCACTAGAGCCTTCATTATCATGATAGCTTAAGGTGCTATCAACAACCTTTATAGAAGTAAGTTTTTGGGAATTTACCAAACCTTTACAAGTGATAGATTTTCAAGCTTTATTAACCTCTAACAAGTATAACACAAAGACTACTAAAGTAGTTTCTAGTTACTACTTTAAACCTTTCACAAGATTTAGTTTTTAATGTTTCCTAAACTAAGATTTCCTCAAACTAAATATAACACTTTGAAAATGAGGAAAAAAAAACTTTCTCACTTAAATAATAGAGACACTAAAGCACTTCACACAATGTATGCTTGATAAGGTTGAGAATGTAAGGAGAATTTCCAGAAAGCTTATCCTTCAAACTATTTTTTGAATATAACTTGTGTAAGCTTTAAAAAATCAACTTCTTTTAAATGCTAGATCACTTTTTACTCAAGTATTTTATTGAGAAAAGCTTTCCTTATGTATTTATGTTAAGAGCAGACCTTTTTATACCATGAATAAAGAACTAGCCATTGGACATAAAGCTTTCACTTCACATTGTACCATAGAGTAAGTACCACCTATTAGGACATCCCTACACTCATTGCTAAAGCATCAACCATCTTTGATTTCATACAAATGGATAGTTGTTAAGCAAATACACTGTCAATAATCACTGGCTCTATCAAAATACCCATTGGAACTAGCTGTTAGAGAGAACTTGACTTAAGGCTATACCTTTAACTTTAATAAAAGGTTATTTCACTTTTTTCTTTAATGGTCATTGGATAAAAACAATGGTCATTACTTTTGAACTTCAATGCCCACTAGATGAGGGTCAATACTTGTTGCTAATTTATAAAAGTATGAACTTGATGCTCTATTTTTTCAAGATCTACATAAGTCCTCAAATGGCTATTGGATGGTTTGCAATGCTCGTTTGTGGCACCTTCAATGCTTGTTGACATATGAATGTCACTTGTTGAGTGGTCCATTGCTTAAAACTCAAACTAAAGCATTTGTCCAATGCCTGTTGGTGAATTTCCAATGCCCATTTAATGTGTTCAATGCCTGTTGAGATATTAAGTATGCCTCACTGAGGTGTTTAGAGTATTTGGCTAAATTTAGAGAGCTTTTCAAACACCTATTTTGGGTTCTACATAGTTTTGCTCAATCTAAGGTACTTTGTCCAACACCTGTTGTGAAATGTACAACACTTATTGTAAGGGTAAGATCAATGCCCATAATGAAGTTTAATGTGCATAGTCATGTTAAAGAAATATTCAACGCTTAATGGGAATATGGGCAACACCAATTGGAAGGTCCATAAGGCTATACTTAAGTTGAAGTGAATGCCCGTTGACAGGCCTGCAAGGATATACTTAAGTTGAAGTGTTTCTCCAATACCTATTATGATATATTCAATGCCCATTGATAGGATCATAATGCCTATTAGATGAAAATAACAAACATTGGTTTGTCAAGCTAAGTTTACCTTGAGCTTCACTCTCTAACATTTTGAGTTTTCAAACATACTTCCTTCTCCAATCATCATAGTCCAAAAAATTGATATACCTACAAGTTCTAACATAAATAAGTTAGACAAGGATTAGCTCTTTGACATGTTTGTAATCATCAAAACTAGACTTTGAACCCTGAGATCAACAATTATAAAATAATTGCAGTTAGGATTCATGTGTGAAAAGTTGTTGGGACTAATATGAGCTTAGTTCATTTTATTTTGTTTATGTGTATACTATTACACCAATAATTTCATAACACTAAAAGATGAATTAGGTGAAGTAAAAAACATAAAAGTAATAGGTTTATGTCTCATATAAATTTTCGTAAAATAGTCTTACTAAATAAGTTATGTGTGAAGAGATATTACTTTTTGATTGTTGCTAATTCCTATTGAATCCTACTTGGTTCATTAGTTATGTTTTGCAAGAACTTCATAGTCCTTAAGGGGAAATTAGGTGATGTTAAAAACATGAAAGTTGTATGCTTATGTCTCATATAAATTCTTGCAAAATGATTTTGCTTAATATTTTTTGTGTTAAGAGATAAGGCTCCTTGATTGGGACTAACCTTGAACCTACTCATGCTTGCAAAGTCTGAGATTGCACATTTCTTTTGAATACATTAGAAGCTAAAATAGAGAATCTGTAAAAAATTAAAAGAATGTTCATTTATATGTTAAATAATTTTATCTAAAGCAGTATTTCAATTGGAAATCCACATTTTGAGATATATCTAAGTTTATGGGTTTACCCAACATATAATTGCACCATGAATAAAGCAAACTTATAAAATTCACCATAAATTGTGTAGTGCATATTTTGAGTTAAAGTTTTGATATGTTATACCCACATATAACTAGTTTGAGTATAAAAAGGAATTGGATCATTTAAATGTGTGGGGATTAAAGTAATTATAGAAAGAGAATACCAAGGTCATGATGTTTTACTAGAGCAAACATTCATAAAGATATATAAATCTTATTTTACCATCATGGATTGATTAGGTGTACTAAAATGGGTTCTTAGAGCATTAAAGATAATATTAGGAATAGGCTAGGACCATCCATGTCTTAATAGCTTGAATAAAGAGGTAAGAAAATAGCTAATGATGCAAAATACATGGGATTAGTTAAATGTTATGAATTTATATTCTATGGATTGAATGTAATTTCTTGAGATGATGCTGATACATATATTGATGGAAAGATTGTTAAAATTTTGAATTGTTTATTTTGATAAGATGTTGATAATTGTGGTTTGAGAATGAAAGTATGTTGTGATATGATTTGCCAAGGTTGATGGGCATTGTTATAAGCCATTATATTGCTATAATTTTATGGGATTTATAAATAAATTATTGATGGATTATCACTTAATATTGTCTAAGCAAGAACTAAAGAGATTATCACTTAATATTGTCTGAGCAAGCAACTAAAGAGAATTGTATAGCTTATATAGCAACAACATATGATAACATTTGTGTCAACATCATATGATAGCTTGTATGGCAACAACAATTGATAACATATATGGCAATAAGATTTATAGCCTCTCGCAGTGATATTTATAGCTTGTATGGCAATAAAATATGATAGCTTATATGACAACAACATTTAATAGCATGTGTGGTAATGGTACCCTATAACATGTGTGGCAACAATGTATAATGTCTTTGTGGCAACAACATTTGATAGCCTATGTGGCATTAAATATTATAAATTTTTTATAATATGCATAAATGGGATGGGGGACTATTTATAAGAATGCATGTTGTTTTATTTGTGACTTAAGTATCATTAATTGTTTACTTATGAGTAGGCAAACTCATTCCTTTGCTTTTAATTTCCTTTCAGGAAAAGTAGACTCGAGATTTCATCTAGTCTGCATTTTGAAATTGTTGTCTAACATTCTAATAGAGATTGGGCCAATATGCAGTCTTTTAGTATTTTATTTTTTATGTTTGCTATTGTAAATAGTTATTATGTTGTAATACAAGGTACATAAAGTGTTCCAAACAAATGACGAAAGGTCTTTTAATGACAATGGAATGGCAAGAGAGAATTTTGATGATGTTATGTTACAATAGAACTTCATACCCTATGAATGAGTTAATGCATAAGTGATTATTAAATATGCATTAATAATTCAAGCTATTTAACAAACTAAAAAAAGTTAGATAAAAGAAATCTAGGAAATGGGATGTCACATATAAAAACCTTTACACAAGAGAATTTATGTTTTCTAAATCATTAATGTCTTTTAATACAAATACAAATGTTAGTTATGAATGAACCTAGTTAGTCAACATATAATTTCACTTAAAATGCTTTGCATAATCTTGCTTTTAGTTACTATTTATGCGAAAATCAACATTAGTAGTAAAGATTTTCAATTACTAGAAAGCCCAAAATAGTGGAGTAACTCAAATTATATCTCATAAGAGTAACTTCATCCAAATTAACCAATAAAGTGTAATGGGAAATTTATTTCTATTATTTTCAATTTATGTTATTACATCCATCCATAACTAGGGAATTTGCTTATTTCACATATATGCAAAAGGCCACTATATTAGATTTTAACTCTTCTAAAATCATCAATTAAAACATTACATAGTAGAAATGTAACTCAAAATACACTTAATTCGATTATGTCCTATGGATGGAATGATAATATTCTTTTCCAATCTTACAATTAGTAACAAAGAAAAACCAAGTTGCTTATGTGATTGAATTTTTTCTAAAAAATTGTTTAATAATTCTATACTTAGTGCCATAAAGTAAATATAGAATTATGATTTAAATTGAAATATAACAAAACACTTAAATATAAAAATTAAAGAAAATTACAAGAAAGAAAAATGAAGAAAAACTTAGTTTACCTCCTAAAAGTGCTAATTTATTGTTGTTAGCTTAAATCTTCTCCTCTTATACTACTATGGTGACGAAGGAGAGTGATACAAGACAAGAAAGCACTAAATGAACCCTTAAAATATAAAGGACCAATGACAAGTGCATGCATGAAGAAGTTCAAAGAAGCTTTAAAAGTGTTCGTGAGGCATGGAAATCAAGCTTGGAATGGAGAATCAAAGTCCAAATTCAAAGAATCTTCCACACAAGGGCAAAATAGACATTTATGCACCTTAATATCATATTTTAACCCTCTTAAAAAATAATTGATGTCAAACTATTCAAATGGAGCAATTTGTACTAAAAATGATTTATAAGGTTCTTAAAGGTTTTAAAAGGTTCCATGAGATTTTAGAAGATTCTAAGAAACTTCCATGCTTATAAGATGGTGTTCATAAACCCTAGAAAAGTCCTTAATGTCAATGACCAGAAATAAGAAGAAAAATAAAAAAATTTTGCCAAAGATTTGCTTTGTTGTTATGAGTTAGCTTGTCATCCTTTTCCTTTTTTCTATTAGATGCTTGTACTCCTAACTAGCTTAGGATTTCAATTGTTTTCTTTTTTAGGAAATTAGTTAGTGTTTTATGAGAATTACTTATCTTTTCGCCAAATACTACCTGAGAATATTCTTAGTTTATTCTTTTCTTTTTCATATTAGGATTTAGTTAATTTTTGGTATTGTAATGCCTATATGATGCCTCAAAATTGAGTACCTCTTCATTTTTCAATAACATTAAATTTCTTTAGGACTTTAATTCCTTTCTTTTGTTCTTAAAAGAACTTTGGCGAATTTATCAAATGATTTTAATCTAAACTTAAAATTGATTTAGTTAACCTTAGGTTACTTTAAACAACCTTTAATTTTTTGTAACTAAGGTTCTTAAGTATGGGTTACTTAAGGATATTATTATGAATTAGAGTTTTCTTCACTTGGTTTATGAACGATCATTGGCAAAGGCATCAAGATTGTATATGGGCTTGGTATTAGTTAAACCATGTTCGCATTATTTGGTATCAAAGCTTTGGCTTCATCAATCAAGTATGTATCTTTATTTTTCATTGTTGTTGCATTTGAGTCTTGTTTTCATTATATTTCATTCATAGTTTTTGTTCCTTGTTCAAATCACTAGTTCTCCTCTTATTTTTATTAACATTGTTCGTTTTACATCTTGCATAGTGCAATTCATCCTAATTCAAGTTACACCTTATTTAGGCCATGAGTTAGAATTAATTATAAAAAAGAAAAAAGAAAAAGACAAAAAAGAAGAAGAAAAGTGAAATTAAAAAAAAAGCAAGGAGAAAAGTTATGAATTGTGATTTGTGAGTTGTTTACGAATTAATGGATCTAAGTGAATTCAAATTGGCCAAACATCATTCAAATTTATTGCTTTGAGTTCAATACAAGTTTTTTTTTTACAAAATGTTAACTCCAAATTCTCTTAAATTTACATTTAGGGTAGTTAGAATCCCTATCCTAAGTTTTTCTATTTTCATTTTGTTTGATTGTAATTTCTTTGATACCTACGGTAAAGTTTAAGTTTGATTTTTCTTTATTTGTTTTATGTTGAGTTTAGTTTGATAATTTGTAACTTAAGTTCTATAAGAATGATAAGAAAAGAATTTAAGGGGTAAAAGATAAGAGTGGTGTGCTCATTATAGGGTAAAAGCCTAATTGAGAGAAACACAAGTGTGAGTGACATCCTATGAGTGTAAACACATGAGGCAATGTTACTTAAGAGGTTTTCTTTGTTTCTAATGACAAATTTGATGAAGATTGAAAAAGATCCCAAATGGAAAAGCTTTATGAAGGCTATGCACAATAAGATCACATAATTATTGAATAATAAGATGTGTAAGAGCACATAGAAAAGATAAAAAGAAGTCAAGCCACAATCGCCACCAACATCATTAACAATACTAATTAAATTGTACATAGACAAGTTTGTAGAGGAAGATGTTATGATGAAGATGATGAATCTAATGAGAGCAGTCAAAGGCATAAAGGTAAGACAACAACCTTGGGAGCATAAAGATAAATATACTAGCTTTCTATGGTAAGAGTTATCTTGAAGCATATCTAGCATTGGATTATCAAAACTATTTTAAGGAAAAGAAAGTCAAGATTGCTTCTATTGAGTTTATAGATTATGCATTAGTATGGTGGGACCAACTGGTGGTTTCTAGAAGGCATTATGGAAAAGAACTTATCTTTACATAGAAAGAGAAAAATAATATCATGCTAATGAGGTTTGTGCTTACTCATTATTATAGAGACTTACACAATAGGCTGAAAAGCTTGTAAAAGGTTTAAGGAGTGTTCAAGAACACTATCAAGAGATGGAGTTGACCTTGATCTATGCTAATATTCAAGAGGAGCATGAAAAAATCATGGCTTACTTCTTGAGTGGACTAAATAAGGAGATTACTAATATTGTAGAGTTGCAATCTTGTGTAGAGCTTGAAGAAATGTACCATAGGATTTAAAATGGAAAGGCAACTAAGGGGAATAACTCTCAAGCCTAGCTAATCTACAAGAACATCTAATTAGAGACAAAATTAGAAAGGAGGCCACAAGAGCTCTTCCAAGCCCAAAATCGACTATAAAAAAAAAGGCAAGGGAAGAGGGAGTTCAAAGCAAGCTTGAACACCTAAACCTAAAACAAACACCATTGAATGTTTCAACTGCAAGGGAATAAGGCATATGCAATGACATTGTACAAACAAAAAGACATAATCCTTATTAATGGTGAGTTTGATTATGAAGATGAAGAAAAAGTATATGAGATGCCTCCACTTATAAATGCAAGTGATGATGAAGATGACCTCAAGGAGATTGACCATAAAGATTTTCTAGTTGCAAGGCAAACATTAAGTGCATAAGCAAAGGAGAAAGAAGAAGAACAATGTGAAAATATCTTTCATGCAAGGTGTCAAGTTTAAGGCAAAGTATGTTGCTTAATCATTTATGGTGGAAGTTATACTAATATTGTTAGTACTTTTTAATAGAGAAGCTTAACTTACCTACTTTAAAGCATCTTAAGCTTTATAACTTACAATGGTTGAATGATTGTTGAGAGGTTAGGATTACAAAATAGGTGCTTGTGTCCTTTCCTATAGAGAAATATTTTGACGAGAGACTTTGTGATGTTATACTATGCAAGTTAGACACATTCATCTGGGGCGACCATGGCAATTTCATAAAAGAGTTATGCATGATGGGTTTACAAATAGATACTCCTTTGGTATGAATGGAAAACACATTGTACTTTCATATTTATGACTAAAAGAAGTTTATGAAGGTAAGTTTTTATGCAAAAGAGAGTGATGTAAAGAGAGCTTATTTATCTCAATCTTATATGATCTTGCTTTTGTACAAAGAGGCATATTTTGTGACTAGCAAACTTCATGTTTCTTTGCCTAGTATTTTTTTTTTATCACAATTGGAGGAATATGAAGATTTGTTCCCCGAGGAGGTACCAAAAGGTTTATGACCATTAAGAGAAATTAATGATCAAATAGACTTCATCCTTGGTTTATAAATTCCAGACAAATAACCACATCAAAATAATCCCAATGAGACAAAAGAACAACAACAAGTAGATGAGTTAATAGAGAAATGGCTAATTCAAGAAAGCATAAGTCCATGTGTGGTGCATATTTTACTAGTATCTAAGAAGGATGAAACTTAAAGGATATGTATAGATTGTTGTGCCATTAATAAAATTGTTATAAAGTACTAAAATCATATTTCTAGGTTAGATGATATGTTACATGAATTGTATAGTGCGTGTATGTCTTATGAAATTGATCTTAAAAGTAGGTATCATAAAACTAAGGTGAAAGAAGGAGATGAATGGAAACCTATTTTTAAAATAAAAGTTTATATGAATGGTTAGCTATGCCTTTTGGATTAGCTGACACACTTAGCACTTTTATGAGAGTAATGAACCATATTTTATGTGTATACTTCAACAAGTTTATAGTTGTTTACTTTGATGATTCACTTATTTATAACCAATCTTTAGATAAGCATATAGTGCATGTATGATTAGTTTTGATGTTTTGTACAAAGAAAGTTGTTTACTAGTCTTAAAAAAATGTTCTTCTTGCACAAGTAAGATTATATTCTTAGTATTTATGATGAGTGCACAAGGTATTAAAGTCAATGAATAAAAAATTAAAGTAATCAAGGGATGGACTACACTTAAATCCATTAGAGAAGTGTGCCTTTTAGCTAGCTTTTATAGAAGATTTATTCATGATCTTAGCACCATAGTCACACCATTAACCGAAGTAATTAAGAAAAATGTTGGATTAAAATAGGGAGATGTGCAAGAAAAAGCTTTTAACACACTTAATGTTGATTTTCACACCTTTACTATCTTTACCTATAATACTTTTAAAATCAAATATGATGTTTTAGGTTTAGGAATTGAAGACATTCTTAGATAAGAAGGAAGGCCAATTGCCTACTTTAGTGAGAAATTAAATGGAGCAACCTTGAAGTTTCCTACATATGACAATGAGATGTATGCATTGGTTCGAGCTTTACAAACATGGCAACACTACTTATGCCCTAAGAAGTTCATGATTCACACTAACTATGAGTCTTTGAAGTACTTAAAAGGATAACAAAAGATTAACAAAAGACATGCTAAGTGAAATGAGTTCATTGAATCTTTTTAATATGTCATAAGGTATAAGCAAGGTAAGGAAAAAATAGTTATCGATGTATTATCTTGAAGGCATTTGCATTTTAATATTCTTGGTGCTAAAATGTTGGGATTTTAGTACATAAAGGATTTATATATGAATGACCATGATTTAGGAAGTGTTATCATGCATGTGAGAAAGTTGCATAAGAAAACTATTATAAGCATAATTCATTTTTGTTTAAAGATAATCATTTATATGTGCCTGTGAGTAGTATGTGAGATCTTTTAGTGAGGGAAGCACATGAGGGTAGACTAATAAGGCATTTTAGAGTTGCTAAGACCTTAGTGTTATGTATGAACACTTTTATTGGCCTAATATGTGGATAAATGTGCAAAGAATATGTGACAAATGTATTATGCGTAAACAAGTCTAAATCTAAGCCTCATGGCTGTATATGCCATTACCTATACCTAGTATACCTTGGGTTCATATTTCTATGGATTTTTTTTTTTGTGTACCTAGGTTAAAACATGGCAATGGTTCAATTTTTGTGTTTGTGGATCATTTTTCTAAAATAACATAATTTATCATATGTCATAAAATTAATTGTACCATTAACATTACTAATTTGTTATTTAACGAGATCATGTGTTTACATGGTATGCCTAGAACTATTGCTAGTGATAAAGATGCTAAATTCCTTAGTTACTTAGAAAAATTTATGGGGTAATTTATGGGGTAATTTAAGGACTAAATTGTTTTCAACTTTATGTAACCCATAAACTAATGGACAAACTGAGGTAGTAAATTACACTTTAGGACAATTATTGTGTATAATGGTTAAAAATAATTTGAAATCATTGGAAGAATGTTTGCCACACACTAAATTTGCATATAATCATAGTCTACATTTATATACTCATTATTATCCTTTTGAAATTATTTATCCTTTGAGTCTATTGAATCTATCTCCTCTTTGCCTTTACATATATGAGTTGATTTAGATGGTAAAAGAAAGGTGATTTTGCTAGGACATTGTATGAAAAAGTGTGTATAAAACATTGAAAAAAAGAATGCAAAAGTAGCATAATAAGCTAATAAGGGATAGTAATTTTCAAACCTAGCAATTAGGTGTAGGTGCATTTAAGAAAAGAGAGGTTTCCTAGTTAGATCCTAAGGGTTATGATCCTTTTCAAGTATTAAAGAAGATTAATGATAATGCTTATAAGATATATTTTCCTAGTGATTATGGTGTTAGTGCTACTTTTAATCTTACTGATTTATCTCTTTGTCAAGTGATAATTGAAGGACAAATCTTTATAAGGAAGGATAGAATGACACAAGCAAAGCAAACACCAAGCATGTTGAACCCCTAAAACATGATGGATCAATGACAAGAGCACACATGAAGAAGCTCAAAGAAGCTTTAATAGTGTTCATGAGGCATGAAATATAGCTTAGAATGGAGAATAAAAGTCCAAGGCAATTAGAAATTTTGAAGAATCTTCCACACAAGGGAAAAATAGACATTTTTGCATTTTAATATCATATTTTAACCCTTTAGAAAAAGAATTCATGTCAAACTTTTCAAATGGAGCAATTTGCACTGAAAATGATCCACAAAGTGCTAGAAGGTTTCATGCAATTCTAAAAGATTTTACATGATTCTAAGAAACTTTCAAGAGGCTTCCATGCATATAAGAAGGCATCCATAAAACCTAGAAGAGTCTTTAAAATTGGCAGCCAAAAATGAGAAGAAAAGTAAAAGATTTTCCCAAAAATTTGCTTAGTTGTCATAAGTTGATTTTTCTTTGTTTTCCTTCTCTCTATTGGATGGCTAGTACTTCTAATTATCTTAGGATTTCAATTATTTTCTTGATCAGGAACATTAGTTATTGTTTTAAGAGAATTACTTCTCCTATGGCTGAATACTACCTAGGAATATTCTTAGGTTATTCTTTTCCTTTTCCTACTAGGATTTAGTTAATTTTAGGTCCTGTAATGCCTATATAAGGCCTCAAAATTGTGTACCCCTTCATTATTCAATAATATTTGATTTCTTTATGAGGTTAGTTCCTTTTTTTTGTTCTTAGAAGAACTTATCAAGCAAAAGCTTAGTACATTTAAACTTAGTTTAATTTAAACTTAAAATTAACTTAGTTAATCTTTGTTTTACATTAAACAACCTTTAATTCTTTGTAACTAAGGTTCTTAAGTATGGGTTTTTTAATGAATTAGAGTTTCCTTTACTTAATTTATGAATGATCCTTAGCAAAGGCATTAAGATTGCATATGAATTTGGTACTAATTAAGCATGTTTGTATCATGGAGATAGATGCTCCCACATCGATCGAATCTCTAACAATGTAAGCTTAAGTTAGTGGCCATTGACTTTGAATGTGTCCCCTTTTTGACTTACTATCCCTATTACTCCATAGGGAAGATTTGAACTACTTGAAAAGGGCTTGACTATCTTGATTTCAATTTTTATAATTCAAACTAGATATAACCAATAGCATTAATAATCTCTTTTTAAATTCTTTGTGCACTAAATGCTTGTCAGGCCATCTTTTAGCTCTCTCCTAGTATAACTTGGCATTGTCATAAGCAAAGCCCTGTCCTTTTAATTTATCAAATAGTAAAAGCCTTTTTTCTCCAGCTTGCTTCAAATCAAAATTCAAGGTTGTAGTTACCTAGTATGCTTTATGCCCTAATTCAATAAAAAAATGACATGATTTTTAAACACCAACAAAATTGGTGACATGCCTAATAGAGTTTTATAAGCTATTTGTTATAGCCAAAATGTTTCATCAAGCTTGGATGAATAGCCTTTTCTCAAATAATTAATAGTTTTCTTGAGGATTAGCTTGAGTTTCCCATTACTGACCTTAACTTGGCAACTTGTTTGTTATGACTTTGTGAGTCACGCCATACTTTTGCAAAAGGCTCTCAATTTGACAACTATAGAAATGGAAACTCCCACCACTTATTATGGCCTTTAAAGTGCATATTCTGTAAAATATATTTCTTTATAAAATTCATCACCACCCTAGCATCATTGGTGGGATATGCCTTTACTTCCTTCTATTTACTAACATAATTGACTACAACAAATATATAAGGTGAAAAAGGGCTCATAAAATCTATCACCCATTACATCATAAAGCTTAACCTCTAAAATCCATTATGGGGCAATTCATTCATCCTTGAGATATTGACCATTTGTTGACATCTATCACAATTAAGTACAAAGTTTAAGGCTTCATGGAATAAGGTTGGCTAATAAAAACCATATTGGATGACCTTCACAACTTTCTTGGAAAAGCTTAAATGACCACCAAATTCAATGGTATGGTAATGCCTTAAAACATCATGCACTTTAGTAATTAGTATAATATAATAATTTAAGCACATTTGATGAGATATGGATTTTAAAAATTAAAATTGATAATTATGCATAACTTAAGTAGGTGGATACTTCAAACATGTTAGAACTTGTTGAACCATAATATGAGGTGAAATCCTAGACTTAGCCATCCTAGGAAAGTGATGAGGCATTCCTTAGCCCCTTACTTAACCCTCATCCATACCTTAAATATGCATAAACCCTTATTACCTTTTTGAGCTTTAATGAATACCCAGTTGATAGTGTCATTAGTCTTTTCTTTTTTCAACCCATAGCTCTTATTATAACCATTTAACCTAAATGAGTTTTAACCTCCCCTATCAAAAGAATGAAGTTATAATATGATTATATAATGGTGTAAGTTGTTGCATATATGCATAATTGCAAGGGTTACAAGAAAGGCTTAAAAGTTCTAAAATTTTGAGCATAAAGTTTAATTCATGTTTGGAGGTGGCAAGTTGATAAAAAAAGAATAAAAGAAAGAAAGAAAAAACCAATTAATAAAGAAAAAGTGATGACCACCATGTTAAAAGAAAGTATGCATATGTATGCATGTGTTTTAAAGTCTTACAAGGAATGAACATAACACATGGACCAGTTGTTTCAATTACAATTTTCATTATCAACATTCTCTTATTTTTGGACTTGACCACTTTTTGATAGCCTTACCCTAGCCTCACATTATAAGCTTAAAAAGACCTTATTAAAGATGCTTAGATCTATATTAATGGAGTAAGGTGGGATAGTCTTACCTATAGTCATGTGTGACTTTAAAGAAGTCTAAGTAGAATCTTGCTTAGGACATGTGTGATTAGAAGTTGAAATTTTGAATGAAATATGTTGCCAAGATACACATACACAATATATTGCGAAGTTGATTATAAATAAAGAATGTTAATAAACTTGTAATTGTTATAAGTACATTTGTTTATTTAATGAAAATTTTAATTATAATTAAGATAAACTTCTTCTTAAAAACCTTAGAGCTTGATTTTGATCATTTTATTATTAAATTTTGCTAGATGGGATTTGTTCTTACTTAAGAAGAAACAAGAGTTTAAGTTTGGAAATTTTATTTGGTGCATATTCATACATTTAATTATTCAATTTCTTTCAATCCTTTTATTTATGATTAAATTTGGAATAAGAAAAGCTCTCACCTTAAAAGAGGATGAAAGAAGCTCAAAAAGTGAAAATAGGCATTTACACGACCATGAAAAATAGTACACAACCATGTACTCCTTTAAGGCATGGCCTACATGGCCAAGGGTTCGGTATGTATATAACTTCCTTAACCTAATTAATTTACATTTTAATAATGATATATTTGCATATATGCATCACACGAGTTAAACATTAATACATACATCATAACATTTGAGGTATTTGAATATGAATATGATGCTTTGCATAGTTGCATGGCAAATTGTCATATGTTGTCTGTATATTATAATATCTTAAGTAAAGGTGTTTTGGAACTAATTAAAAGTATAAGGAACATATGAGGATTGATAGATAGATAGAGGTGATGAAGGAATGAAGAAAATAGACTAATAGAGAAAATTTCAACTTTCAACAAATAGGAACAATCAACCATGATTTTATCCCATTAAAGTAGGTATACAAATTAAATTTCTCTCCTTTTACAAATCAAAGAGAAAAAAGAGAAATACAATAGAAGAAGGATAAAAAAAAGAAAGAGAAAGGAAGAAGGAAAGAAATAAGATAAGGAAGAAGAAAAAGAAGAAGAAGAAGAAGTAAAAGAAGGAGAAAAGGGAGAATAAGAAGTTAACTAGGGAGTTCTTGAGGTTTTCTAACTTTAGTAAAAGGTATGTGATTTCATATTTGTTCGTCCATGAAATTTCTCCTCTATTGCGTATTAATCATGAGTAATTAGTGGGAGCTATAAAGAAATTGTAGTTAGGATTAATGAGTGAGAAGTTGTTGATAGTAAACATGAGTTGGACTCATTTAATTCTATTTTTAGGGAAGACTATTTCATCAATGATTTTACAATCCTAAAAGATGAATTTGGCAAAAATAAAAGAATGAACATTGTAGGGTTATATCTCATATAAATCTCTATAAAACAATTTGACTTAATTGTTGTGTAGAAGGAGAGATTGCTCCATGATTGTGATTGGTTGTTATTGAAACCCACTCAGCTATTAGTTCTATTTTCTATGAATTTCATGGGCCTATAGTAGGAATTAAGTGAAGTGTAAAATTTCAAAATTATAGCTTTATGTCTTTTCTAAATTCTCGTAAAGCATTGTGCTAAATATTTTGTGTTAATAGAAATGGCTCCTTGATCAAGACTGATCCTAAACCTGCTTATGGCTACAAAGTATGAGATTGGCCACTTCCTTTAAGACTCGTAGAAGCTAAATTAGAGAATGTGTGAAGATTAAAAATGTTTATTTATAGGCTAAATAAGTGTCCCCAAATCATTTTTTTCATTAAACTTCTACATTTTGAGATATGACTAAGTTTATTAGACTATTTAGTGTATAATTGCACCTAAAATAAGGCAACATTATAAAATTTGCTATAAATTGTGTAGTGCATATTTTAGACTAAATTTTGGTTATGTTGTACACATATATGTCTAATTTAAATGATAAAAATAATTAGGTCATTTGGATTTATGAGGCAAAAGTAATTATAGAAACAGTCTGCCAAGGTCATGATATTTTACTAGAGTATATATGCATAACGAGATGAAAATCTTCCTTTATCGTCATGGATTGATTTAGTGTATTGAAAAAGGTCATCAAGGCATTAAAAATAATATTGGAACTAAGCTAGGACCATCCAGATTTAATAGCTTGAAGGAGAAGGTAACTAAATGGTTAATGGTACAAAATATATCATCATGGATTGATTTGATGTATTGAAAAAGATCATCAAGGCATTAAACATAATATTGGAACTAAGCCAAGACCATCCAAATTTAATAGCTTGAAGGAGGAGGTAAGTAAATGGCTAATGGTATAATAAAATATATCATCATGGATTGATTTGATGTATTGAAAAAGGTCATCAAGGCATTAAAGATAATATTGAAACTAAGCCAAGACCATCCAGATTTAATAGCTTGAAGGAGGAGGTAAGTAAATGGCTAATGGTACAAAATATGTGATTGGTTAAATGACATGAACATATACTCAATGGATTGAAATGTTGTTTATTGAGATGATATTGATGAATTCATTGATGAAATGATTGTTACATTTTTGAATTATTTATTTTAATGACATGTTGATAAATTATGACTTGAGATTGAAAGTATGTTGTCATATGATTTGTCAACATTTATAGGTGTTGTTATTATTCATTATATTACTGGAATTTTATTGAATTTATAGATGATTTGTTGAAAGACTAATCCTTTATATTGTTGAGTAGGCAACAAAATCTTATAGCCTGTGTGGCAAGGATCTATAGCCTATATGGCAATAATATAAGATAACCTATGTGGCAACAACATTTGATAGCTTGTGTGGCAACCAAATATAATAGCATTTGTGGCAACAATATTTGATAGCCTATGTGGCAATAATATATGATAGCCAAAGTGGCAACCACAATTGATAGCCTACGTGGCAATAAAATATAACAGCCTGTGTGGCAATAACATTTGACAATCTGTGTGTCATTAAAGAGTAAAAACTCTTTATTACATACATGGATGTGATGATGAGTTATTTATATTTCAATACTTATTATGTTATTTATGATTGAAATATCATTTTACGTTTACTTACTAAGAATGCAAGCTTACTCCTTGCATTAAATTTTCTTTCAAGAAGAGTAGACTAAAGATGGCATCCAGTCTACATTTTGAAGTTGTTGTCTAGCAATTTGATAAAGGTTAGGCTAACATGTGGTCGATTAGTATTTTGGTTTATTTTGCCATGTATATTTTGTTATACATAGTTACCATATTGTGATACAAGATACATAGTGTTCAAAATAATTAAAGAAAGGTCTTTTAATGATAATGGATAACATGAGAGAATTTTAATGATGTTGTATAACTTTAGCACTCTATGCTTTATGAATGAGTTAATGCACATGCTTTAGAAATGAATAGGAATTGGGGATGTCACACTAGATAAGAAGTAGAAGGAATTTTGGTCTACATACATGACCATGTAGAAAGGTACACGACCATCTAACATAATGAGCACAAATTAGACAGAAGTCAGTTGAAACACATAACCACCATGCACAACCATTTGGAAAAAATTGCAAAAGCATAAAAAATGAATAATTGATCTACATGAGCATTCATTTTTCTACATGACTGTGTAACCATAAACAGACATATTTTGAGCCTCCCTTTTAGTTATAAATATTTATTCTTTCAAACATCAAGGCTTCCTATTTAGTTAAATCATCAAAGGCACTACAAAATGGGATAAAAGGGCATGAAATTCATCATCCATAGTCTTCAAAAAACACTCCAAATCAAGAGAAAAACGACAACAAAAGATAAAAAAAAAAAACCTAAGGATTAATAAAAAAGAGCAAGGCAAAGAGCTTAAAGAGTAAAAAGGAGCAACCAATCAATAAGCCAAAAGAAAAGTCCACGACTTCAAACATTTTTAGTTTGATTGTTTGTTCTTCTTCTATTTCTTTTATTTTGAACTTAATTACTCATAGCTAGGTTGTAAATGGATATTGTATAACAACTTATAGTTTTTTCTATTCTAAAGTCTTTTTGGTTTTCATTCATCCATGTGTTAGTAATTATTATGTGCTTCATACTATTGATTAAAGGACCCTTAATCAAATTGAGTTTTGTGAACTAACTATCGAGAGATGCTTTACCTTATCTATACTGTCATGCACTAGTTATGGCCCTTCTAAAACATGCATCCCTTCTTCATCCCAATAGATTGGACTTTGACATTTTCTTCTATGTAGTGCTTCATATGGTGCCATATGTATACTGTTATGATAATGGTTATTATAAGCAAATTTAATAAAGGCAATATATTCATCCCATGCACCTTTGAACTCTATCACACAAGGTCAAAGCTCATCTTCAAGTGTCTGAATTGTCCTTTCTGATTGCCCATCTGTCTAAGGATGAAAAGCAGTACTGAAACTAAACTTGGTACCCAAAGCCTGTTGCAAACTGACCCCAAATTGGGATGTAAATCTTGGATCTCTGTTTGATATAATGGACACTGGAATGCCATGTAATCTAACAATTTCATCCACATATTTATTGGCTAAGTGCTTAAGTGAACTATCCCACCGAATAGCCAAAAAGTGAGCTGACTTAGTTAGTCTGTCAATGATCACCCATATAGCATCATTCTTTTTCAAAGTCCTCGATAACCCATATACAAAGTCCATGGTTATTCTTTCCCATTTCCATACTGGAATCGTCAATGGTTTCAATTTTTCAGCTGGTGCTTGATGTTCTGTTTGATCTGCTGACAAGTCAAACATGTTGAAACATAGGCTGCTACATCTTTCTTCATTTTAGGCCACCAAAAATGAGATCACAGGGTATTGTACATTTTCATCATTCCTGGATGCATAGCATATGGAGCATTATATGCTTCTTCTAGGATTTCTCTTAGCAAGTTGTCAACATTAAGCACATAAATATGAGAACCCAACGTCAAGGCATCATTTCGAATATCAAAATCACCATGTCTCCCCTGTTTTACCATTTCAATAATTTTATGTAACTTTGGATCCTTGCCCTTTGCTTTTTTAATTCGATCATGCAACATTGGTCTCACTTCAAAGTAGCAATCAATACCCTATTCTTTTGTATGTTTAGTTCCATATTCATAGCTCATAATTGAACTAAATAAGACAATGGAAATACCTATAAATGAGCTACATTGCTCCTTGATTTCCTGCTCAAAGCATCAGTAACCACATTTGCCTTCCCTGAGTGATACTCAATGGTACAATCACAATCCTTTAGCAGTTCTAACCACTGTCTCTGTCTCATGTTTAATTCTTTTTGGCTCATCAAATACTTCAAGCTCTTATGATCTGTAAATATCTAAAAAGTTTCTCCATACAAGTAGTGTCTCCATATTTTTAAAGCAAACACGACAACAAGTTCTAGGTCATGTACTGGATAAGATAATTCATAAGGTTTTAGTTGTCTAGATGCATATGCAATTACCCTATCATGCTGTATTAAAACACATCCTAAACCTTGATGAGAGGCATCACTATATACTATAAATTCTCCATTACCAGTAGGAATGGTTAACACTGGAGCTGATGTCAATCTATCTTTTAATTCATCAAAACTCTCCTAACATGTTTTAAACCATTGAAATGGTACGTTTTTTTTGAAGTAACTTAGTCAAAGAAACAGTTATAAGTAAAATCCCTCAACAAATCGATGATAATACTCAGCTAGTCATAAGAAAATTCGAACTTCTGCAACATTCTTTAGGGTTTCCCATTTTACTATTGCTTCAATTTTGTTTGGATCCACCTCTATGCCCTTTTCAGAAACTATATGTCCTAAAAATACCACATGTTCAATCCAGAACTCGTGCTTGTTTAATTTAGCAAATAGTCGTTTTTCTCTCAAAATTTGCAACATAATCCTTAAATATTGTTCATGCTCGTCTCTGCTCTTTGAATACACTAGTGTGTCATCAATGAATACAATTACAAATTTGTCTAAGTAAGGCTAGAACACTTCATTCGTAAGAGCCATAAATGTTACTAGTGCATTAGTCAAACCAAATGGCATCACAAAAAATTCATAATGCCCATACTTAGTTCGAAAAGTTGTCTTTGGTACATCCGAGTTTGAAATTTTGAGCTGATAATATCCTGAGTTTAGGTCAATTTTAGAAAACACCCGTGCTCCTTGTAACTGGTCAAAAAGATTATGTATCCTTGGTAAAGGATACTTGTTCTTCATAGTGACCTGATTTAACTGCATGTAATCAATACACAACCTCATTATCCCATCTTTCTTTTTTTTAAAAAAAAAACTGGAGCACCCCATGATGACACACTAGACCTGATAAATCCTTTTTCAAGTACTTTATGCAATTGGGTCTTTAATTCTCTCAACTTAGTTAGAGCCATCCTGTAAGGTTGTATGCATATCAATGCAATTCCTAGGACTAACTCAATTGTGAATTCTATCTCCCTATCAGGTGGCAAACTAGATAAGTTAGCTAGGAACACATATGGAAACTCATTCACCATGAAAATATTCTCAAGTAATTCATTTGTTAACCTTTTGTCTACCATATGTGCCGAATAAGCCTCACAACCACTTTTAATCATGCGAAAAGCCTTGATAGCAGAAACTAGACATGCAGGTACAATTTGCCTTTACCCTTGAAACACAACCCTTATATGTTTTGGAGATTTCAAAATAACTTCCTTAGTAAAACAATTCACTATTGCATGATATTTGGACAACTAATCCATACCCAGTATCACATCAAATTCACGTAGTGGCAACAGTACTAGATCAGCATTCAACTCAACGTCATCAATGTGAACCACACAATCACGACATACCTTATCCATAATCATCACATTTCTCAAAGGAGTACTAACACATAGATAAAAACCTAAAGGTTGATGCTTACTACATAATTGTGATGCCATGTTCAATGAAATGAATGAATGTGTGGAGCCAAGATCAATTAACGCATTAACTTCTAAATCATGGAGAAAAAGTTTACCAGTGATTACTTCTGGAGCAGCAACAACTTCTTGCCTAGTCATGGCAAATACTGTGACATCCCATGTATTAATCATTAAAATTCTCTCAGTCTATCCATTGTCATTAAAGACCTTATTTCAATTATTTTTTTTCTTACACTATGTCTCTTGTTCACAACATAGTAACTATTTACAACAAAGTATACATGGCTAAACAAACTAAAATACTAATAGACTGCATACTGGCCCAACCTCTATTAGACTGCTAGACAACAACTTTGAAATGTAACTGGACACAATCTTTAGTCTACTCATCCTGAAATAAAATTTAATGCATAAGAGTGAGTTTGCATACTAAGTAAGTAAATGCATAACAATACTTCAATCTCAAATAACATAATAAACATTTAAATATTAATAACTCATCATCATATCCATGAACAAAATAAAGAGTTTTTACTCTTAAATGCCACGTAGGCTATCAATATCACTGCCACAAAGGCTTTCATTTTTGGTTGTCACATAGACTATAAATATTATTGCTACACAGGCTATAGATATCATTGCCACACAGGCTATCCAGTGTTATTGCCACACAGGCTATTATATTTTATTGCCACACAGACTATCAAATGTTATTGCCACATAGGCTATTATATTTTATTGCCACACAGGCTATAGATATCATTGCCACACAGGCTATCTAGTGTTATTGCCACACAGGCTGTTATATTTTATTGCCACACAGACTATCAAATGTTATTGCCACATAGGCTATTATATTTTATTGCCACACAGGCTATAGATATCATTGCCACACAGGCTATCCAGTGTTATTGCCACACAGGCTGTTATATTTTATTGCCACACAGACTATCAAATGTTATTGCCACATAGGCTATTAGATTTTATTGCCACACAGGCTATAGATATCATTGCCACACAGGCTATAAAATGTTATTGCCACACAAGCTGTTATATTTTATTGCCACACAGGCTATCGAATGTTATTGCCACACAGTCTGTTATATTTTATTGCCACACAGGCTATAGATATCATTGCCACACATGCTATTGAATGTTATTGCCACACAGGCTATCGAATATTATTGCCACATAGACTGTTACAAGCTACCGATATCATTGCCACATTGGCTATCGAATGTTATTGCCATGCAGGTTGTTATATATCATTACACACAAGCTATGAATATTATTACTTGCCAAAAATATCAAGTATTATTCTTTTAACAAATCAACTATAAATCCATTAAAATTTCAGTAATATACTGCCTAATAACAACATCCATAACTTTGGCAGCTCATATCACCACATACTCTCATTCCCAAGTCATAAGTTATCAACGTTTCATGAAAATAAATAAATCAAAAGTATAAAAATCTTTTCATCAATATATTCGTCAATATCATCACATTAAACAACATTTCATTCCATTGAGTATATGTTCATGGCATTTAACCAATCACACGTA
>CATIWR010180676.1:0-23320 GCA_949677035.1 Omphalea diandra | reverse complement strand
GGAAGATGTAACTTTCGTAATTGACTTTTAGTTATGCCATTTGTAGTGACAACAAATTCTGGAATATAATTTTTTTTATTAAAGCATTTATTAGCTACTACTATTTATTCTTAACTACAGTTTATCTATAGTTGTTTGTGAGATAAAATAAATACAATTATAATTCAAATGAGAAATTGCATGGCATAATAATCCTCCAATACAAATTCATGAATAGTAGGCCTTAATACATATAGTAATCATATAAATTAGAATGGTGATCGTATTTTCATTTTCATTTCTGTTAACAATTCTAAGTTTTAATAGTGTGTACTTCTTGCAAGCATAGCAAATACTAAGCATAATGATCAATGCTAAAATTGAACCACACATAGGAAGATAATACGAGAATAAAACAAGCTCAAAGTCCTGCTAGAAAAGTTCCAAGCCCATTATTCAATCCTTTAAATAGCATAGATCCTATTGCTTAAAAAAAAGAAAAAAGAAAAAAAAAGCATGTAATTAGTTATATTTTATTAGAAAAAGGGAGAAAAAAGACGAAACATATGAGATTAAAATTATATATAATTATATATGCTTGGGATAAACTCTATGATTTAATAGTAGTGCTAACCTCTTATTTTCGTGTTGTTTTGAGTTTCAGGTCAAGTCAGGTCAAAACATGAGATAATCCTTTTTTTTTTTAAAAAAAATATTGAACAAAATATTGCATTATTATTTTTCAAGGTCAAAATGAAATGAAAAAAAAAAAAAAGAGGTATTCAAGAATTAAACGTAATAAGTTAAAAAAAAAACCTGATGTAAGCTAAATATTAAAATTTAAATTTCTCACAAGCAAATTCAAATGACAGTAAATACTTTTAAATTCTTAATACACACTTATAAAAGTTTTAGTTAGTTAAATTTTGGACAAATTTAATATATTTCTTTATTGTTCTTTCATGTCACGCACATCCTCCCAGTAATTGTTTGATCTTTGATCTTCAAAAAAAAAAAATTGCTAGTCCCACATTTTTAATCTCCTCGTCACCTACGCAAATAAATAATTTGACAATCAAAAAAATAACACAAGGTTGCAAAAAAAAAAAAAAAAGTCTTATAGATTCAATCTCAATAAATGATAAAATAAAATTTGTTACCTTTATATTCAAGCAGCCAATTGTGAGTAGTAATAAACACTTCTGCATTTTCTGGTTTTAGAGAAGCTCTCCATTTGGTGATTATTCTATCTCTCATGCTCAATGCTGACTATAAAGCAATTCTACTGAAAGGAATACGCAACATATCTCTTGCCATGACAGAAATAACTAGATATCTAGATTCATTCGATTTCCACTAAGATAGCACATCCAACGGCATACTTCCTCCTAATTTGTTCTCTGCCAAATATATATCAAATTTTGAATTTTCTTAAGACTGTTGATCTTCATATTTGTCAAACTCATGTTTAATTAAAATATTTAATATTTATCAAACTCATATATAATTTAAATATTTGGGTGAAACATATGAAATATATATTCATATATTGCATAGATTATATGATATTTCCTTTTAATAATAAAACTCATTTCTAGAACATCTGTCACACCACCTCTAGTATTTCTTCCTCCAGCTATTAATGCACTCTAGGGCTATTGATAAAGTATTCCTTAAAAAGACCATATAATTGACTGGAGATGCAATTTAAGGATCTCTCCTTTTATAACAAAATTTCACAAAATCCAATTTGTACGGTGGATATCACAGTGAAAGAGAAAATGACACTGTTGCAATCCTAACACTTCTCACATTTAGCTAAAATATTTGCCAAATTTTTTATTTAAGAATATGTACTTTACTACCTATTTAACAAGCATAGATGAATCTTCCAAGAGTTACAAAAGTATAAATTCGTTGCTAGATAGTTAGAACTAGAAAATCTCAAAGAAAGGTTTCAACATATTATGAATTTTCAACACCCTATCCCACTCATCATTTGTTAAAACCCACACTCATCATTTGTTAAAACGCAAATGAATTCTTTATCAATGGATCCCAACCTTGCAAAAGCATTATGGTAGAAATGGCCCTATCAAGCATCATATATGTTAAACTTTATCTAATAACACAATCCAACCATAAACTCTTTGTACAATCATAACCAGATTACTTAGCATATTCATCAAATTTTTGCTGTTAACCCTCTGATCCAGTCACATATTTGATCCTTTCTTTAAGCTTATAAAGAGTGACTAACCACTTTCAAACCTTATTGAACAATAAGATTCAAAATATGAACATCACAATAAATATGAAAAAATTGACCATCACAAAGTACATCAACGTGCAATTTAAGTTCATCATATAATAAATCTTGCAAACTATCATTAACTCTTGCATTTTCCAAGGTGATCATATAAATTTTCTTATCAATACCCACTCCTTCAAAGTGCATAAACTTTTTCATACGAGACAGTAGCATTATATGGAGGAGAGAGATAACAAAAATTCATAATTTGACTCGATAGTTTTTAATTATTGACTAAATAATATGCAGCGAGACAAAGATATCCTTGAGTCATAGCTGAAGTCCATAAATCACATGTCAAACTAATCCTACTAGAAATTATCTTCATTTCAAGCTTCAATTTTTTCTTTTTCCTTTTTGTGCAATTTCAAATAATATGATTTAGCTGTGTTCGTAGCAATAGGATTAACACTCCTATTAAGATATATATGAAGTTTTATATATGATTCATGCTTAGCAAAAGTAAAGGAGTAAACTTTATAACTAATTCCTTATGGATTTGATCTATTTGCATTCTAGTTGAGCCTTCAACTTCAGGAACATATATTATAGGATGAGACTTACATTTGCCTTTATGTCGTTTAAATTAGAAGTGCCATAGCTATACTAAACTAAATACTCTTTAAAATAATACTTACAATTTCCTTTTTCTTTTTAATCTAGGTATTGTTCTCTTGGCATAAGTTCAAAATAAACTCAAACATAGAATTTCGACACTTTTTCTAGTAAAAGTAGAGTTACCCTCTAAATATGCTCTATAGCATTACTCTCATTTAAGTGAATCCATAATCAATTTGAAAAACAAAAGATTATTTAACAAATATATTTTTGATTTACTTCATGGATCCATAAGAAGCTGCTTCATATTTCATAACTTATAAACAAGTTTGAGTTGTATAATGATTTATATGTCTCTTATTATGTTTAATAAAAAGTATAATATTTAAATCGTAATTAATTATTGTTAGATTAGGTTGGTCAAATGTAGGTCAAAGGTCTCTTTTGATCTTGACAATGTAGATTGATAAGTTCTAACATCTTGTTTAAGTGTTGATTTTGCAGTTTTTAAGATAGGTTTGCATTGGAAGGTGGATGGAAGTCTAAATCTCAAACATTGTGTAAGACATACTAATTCGTGGTCAAAAACCTTAAAATCGCGACCGCGACCATGCAACAAGAATGAATGAACTTGAGCCAAACAAATTCACAGAACAAATCGCAGCCGCAACCTTGCCAAGAAAGACATAATCTTCATATAGTCTGATTCGCAGTGACATTCACGTTCCCTATCGCGATCACGACTTTTGTAGTTGCGTGGGGGAAACTAAGTCAACAACCAAAGCTTGTCAGGTGTCCAAGATAACCGTTGACATATCAAAATTCACGAGGGTGAATTAGTTTTGGAGGCCACGACCTATTGAAGTATCTTCTCCTTACCAAATAGAAAGATTTGCAGTCACTGTCTCATCTAAGAAGGATTTTAATCGCGACTTTGACTTTTGGTTAGTTGGATGAATACAACAATTATTTTTCCTGGAAGACTAATAATAGCATACCACGTGAACTAGTTGTTAGATACAAACATGGTTCTCCACCGCGATTTTAGTCTTCCTAGTGCAAAATGGAGATTCGTGACTACGAAATGTCAGTCATGATCATGAAAGTAGTCTGACAGGCATTTAATGTAAAATCTGCCTAGCTTACATTAAAAATTCAGGCATAGTTTCTTTATAACGTCTCTTTGGTGGTTATTGCTTATAAATACTCCACCAAACATACATGAATGCAATAGAATAACATTGAATATAACCAAACTCTTGCAATTTTATTTCTCAATCTTAAATTCTTTGTATGTGAGTTGAAATTGTTGGACGCAAGCATTAAATATCATTGTAATTAGGTTTGAGAGCTATCCTAGTTTGTAAAACTCCTGTATAGCTTAAGTGTGAGTCTTTGGGAAAACACTTAAGAGGTTTCCTTGTGCGAGCCTTAAAACACAAGTTGTAGGGTTATATGTGAGCCATACAACACAAAGTGTACAAGTTTCGTGTGAGCTGAAAACACCATTTAGAGATAGTAGAGCACCCAATTATGAAGAATTGGGGAGTGACTGTAGGGTTCTTTAACACTCTAACTACTATAAAACTTTGTGTGTTCATCTTTTCTCTTTCTCCTTTAATCTCCAAAATTCATTATCTTCCCTCCAAATTTTTAAATTCTCACCAATTCAATCCCCCTTGTTGGTACTCAAGGGCCAACAATTGTGTTAGCATTAAGTTACAAAATTTTAGCATTACTAATCTATCTAGTTTTATTGGTCAAACCTAACCAAAACTTGTCCTTTTTTGGATTAACTAAGAAATAAAAAGTTAATCCTAATAACAAAGCTAAGTTGATAAAAAAGTTTTCACCACATTCCATTTTTGGTACGGTGAACAAATTAAGAACAAACAACAAATAAGCTAGCTTTATTTACTAGAAATTATTAGATTAGCTATGAAGATTGCCAATGTAATTCAAAATCAATAATAATATGCCAAGAAATTGAATTTAAGAAGTATAAATGCTAAATTATTTCTAAACAAGAAATTAGAAAAACCTAAAAGGTAAAAATTCTAAATAGGAAGCCAAGATTTAAATTAATTCCATTGATTTTTCAAAATTCTAAGTATATAAGGGCAAACACCAGTGGAATAGATTGTTAACATTACTTTGTTCAAGTTTAATAAACTTTCTCTTAAAATTGTGCCACACTGGACTAAAAATATGAATCAATAGACAATTTTTTATCATAATTACCTCACATATGTCTATATAGTTTGCAAGTATCTAATAATTTTGTTTTTGGTTATGAAATATTTAATATTATTTTTTGATTGATTATAAAAAATTATGTTGTTCAAGTTTGATAAATTTTATCTTGAAATTGTGTTACATGAAATTGAAAATATAAATCAATAAGTAACTCTTTGTTATGATTAACTCTATACATAATTATAAATTTTAAAATTTATTTTATTATTTAGTTTACTTGATAATAACTTTTGATGAATTGTTAAGTTTTAATTATTATTTATATATTAATTTTGATCATTTGACTAATTAACTAATTATTTAAAAAAAATATTAAATTTATTTTTATAATCATATCGCACAATGCACTGGTTCACGACTAGTTTTGGCTAATGGGTAAAACAATTTTTTCCCTTCACCAACAACTTCACATGTCTTCAAGTTCTTCACTGTTTGGTCCTTTCTAGATATGAACTCAATATAAGTACTCTCCCTCTAATCTAAGCATGAGTGATTCAATCACTCAATGGTACTTGAATTTTGGCAATTTGCCATCTTTCTAGATACCTTCACTTTCCTTGCCATATGGAACCTAGAAAAAATAATAGATGTAGTGCAAAAATTTATAATGCAAATTGCACTGCTTGCTAACTTTGTTTGATACAATTAATCCCATGTCCCCTTGTTTGTTCTCATAATATTCCTCATCATAAAAGAGCAAAAAATAAGAGACAATGGCATTACCAAATTGATGTGGTTGTAAGCTAAAAATATATGGACGATCACTTTAGCATTGATGACTAGATCGATGATCCTTCTCCTAGCCAACCTTTCTCATTATAATGGCAAGAAGTTGCTAAGAAAACTAATTACCCATTCAATTGAGGATACTACATTGTTACATAAATTTTCTAAAAATAATCATCTAATTAGGGCTAAGTATGGGACGTGGAGAATTCTGAAACAAATTGAAGGATTGAATTAGACAAATTTTGAACAAAAAAAACTATAATTATATATTAAAATAATGAACAAAACCATGTCGAGTAAAATAAATGAGATGGTTTCAATTCTTTATGTATAATACTAGGAATCAAACCTCTTCTTTGAAAAATAAGTATATAATCGAATTGATTAATTGAACTAAATCATTCCAAAAATTTAGAATGGAACCAATTCTTTGAAAAATAATTTCCTAAAAATTCAGGTCAATTTTATGGAATTTCAAATTTTCAGATCGCCCAATCTCGTGCTCACTCCTAATCCTAATGCTAGCTCTTAAAAATTTTTTACAAGAGTGGTTAACATTTAAAGGCAATCACATATAAGGATTCTTTCTTTTAAAATTTTTTGTTGATTTATGTACAATTACCTCAAGTTCAAAACCATGAAGAGAAAAAATAAATGTCGTAAAGAACAAGTTGATTGAAGAGTGGTTTAAATATTGCCATGAAAAATATATGTAATAGAGAGATAACATTATGCCCACCATGTAGCTTGAATTTTTCTATGTTAATTCATGGTATGATCCATATTTGAAGACCCCAACAACTAAATTTGACATTGCAAATTGGTTTATACCTTTAGAATATAGGAGAAATAAGAAATGGCTAATGCAGATAGGCCTAAATGTGGGGGATGTGAAATTTGATCAACTTGTCTTTGGACAAGTCATCCTCATGCATAATAATTTTGAAAAAGGAGGTATAATATACTTCAACCACTTATGACTTTTAAGGATTAACTAACTACCTTTTTTTTTTCTTACATTGGTTCTATATAAGTAATCTTGGTTTACATTGGTTATATATAAGTAATCCTGGATCTAGTCATTAGATTTGAGGAGGTAGCAAAGGAAAGACATAAATGAAATCCTAAGAAGAAAGAGCAAAAGGTACCCTCACCAACTCTAGTCCTAAAATCACACAAAATAAAACTCAAATTTAAAGGCATAACACTTGAGTCCACCTCATCTAAAAAATCTTTTGCCATTATATTTGCTAAATGGTTGATCGATTAGCATGACATAATTACTTAATAGATTGATTGCTACGAATCAACTGAGTTACCAACATAAACTAATAATGGTAGGATTTAATGGCCATTCCTTTTTTCCAGCTAAAGAAACTTTAAAGAAGATGACTAATCACACCTTTTAAAAGAGTGAAGAGTGACCTACTTATTTTATTTGAGGTAATACTAGTTAAAAATTATTACAAATTTCTGTAATACTTTATTTCCTAAGAATAAAGAGAATATATAGACATACAATACATACCTATCTTTGGAAGAACCTAAAATTATGGGTTATTCTAAGAAAGAGATAACTACCATATACAAAGAGATACATCAAGCCTAATTAGTACAAATTTATACATCATTCTAAGAAATTATACTACATGAATCTAAGAAACTATTGCATCATCTTGGAATTGGAAATAGTTATGTTATTTATCAATACTTCCACTCAAGTTGGTACATAGATGTCATTTATGCATATCTTATCCAACCAGTGATTAAACACTTGACTTGAAAATGCCTTAGTGAGCACATTTGTGAGTTGATCGTTAGAATAAACATAAGGAACCTCAATGAGCTTTGCTTCCAGCTTCTCCTTGATAAAGTGTCTATCAACCTCAACATGATTGGTTCAATCATGTTGAATAGGATTATGAGCAATATCACATGATGCGTTGTTATCACAATATAACTTCATAGGACTATCTTGCTCAATATCCAATTTTTGCATAAGATTTTTGATATATAGCAATTCATATATTGCCTTAGCCATCTCTCTATATTTAGCTTCAACCTACCTTTTATTTCTTACTTCTACAACTAATTAAATTCCCACCTATAAATGTAAGATACCCAAATGTAAATTATCTACCATCAATAGACCTAACCCAATCAATGTCAATATAGCCTTTAAAGTCTAATCTATCATTTTTTGTAGACATAATTCATTTTCTATGAGATGACATCAAGTGTCATGAGATATGAATAACAACATCCATATATTTCTCACTTGAAGATTTCTTGAAATGACTCATAACATAATGTATAATCCAAATTAGGTCGAGCATGTATAAGATACATTAGCCTCCCAACTAGCCTTTGGCAACATTCTTTATTAGTAGGGACTTAATTTTGATAAGTGCTTAGTTTTAAATTTTTTTTCTCCATAAGAATGCTAAATGCTTTACATGTTGTCATATCAGTTTCATTCAATAGAACTAAGACATATTTTTGTTAACATAGAAAAACACATTTCTTTGATATTGACACTTTAATCCCTAGGAAGTACTTTAACTGGCCAAGGTTTTTCATTTCAAATTCATGAGCAAGGTAGTCTTACAATGCCTTTTTTTCTTTAGGATCGTGTCCAGTCATTATCATGTCATCAACATACACAATAAGAACAGTGATCTTTCCTTTATTTTGTTTCAAGAAGACAGTGTGATTTGAATTACTTTACTTATACACAAAAGAGTTTATAGACTTTGTAAATCTTCCAAACCGTATCCTAAGGGATTGCTTCTAGCCATATATGGCATTTGTTAATTTATAAAATTGTTTGTTATTTTTAACTTGCATATTACATCTAAGAGAAAACACCATATACATTTCTTCTTGAAGATTTTCATGTAGGAATGCATCCTTCACATCAAATTGGTGCAAAGACCAGTTAAGATTAACTACCAAGGGCAGAAGAATACAAATAGTATTGATTTTGGCCACTAGGGTGAATGTTTCCATGTAATCAATCCCATAGGTTTGAGTATATCCTTTGGTGACAAGTCTCGTCTTTTAGCACTCAATGTTCCCATCAGCTTTGTATTTAGCAGTGAACACACATCTACATGCAATAGGTTTCTTTCCTTTAGGAAAGTTAACTATCTCCCATATTGAACTCTTTTGAATAGATTTCATTTCTTCATTCTTTACTTATTTCCATCTTAGGTCTTTCAAAGTCTCCTATGTACTATTAGGAATAGATGTAGTGGATAATTGATTCACAAATGACACATTTTCTTTGGCAATTTTTAATAATACACATGGTTGCTTATAGGATAATTAGATTTGGAATTGAGAATAGGTAAATATGTTACTTTAGGTATTCCTTTTATAATTCGATTAGGTAGTATTTTTATTTGAGGCAGTTTAGAATTTACTTGAGATTCAGAGGTGGAACCGATTTGAGAATTGGTAAAGTGGTACATTATAAAGAGGATAAGTTGTTTGTGATACTACTTCCATATACTCTTGAATATTTTGGTTGTCTTCATCCTTAATCTTGCCTTGTCTATTTTCGTTCTCGTAAAACTGATTCGCGTCCTCCACCTTGTTCTCATCTCCAACACTAGTAGTCATTCAAAGTTTCTACCACCATTTACACTTACAAAATCTAAGCAATCCAAAGGATGATTTAGAGTATGCAATTCACTTTCTCTTTTCCTCTAAAGTAGAGACTTAGGAGTAGGATAATATATGGTATCCTTGTGAAATATGACATCCATGGTAGTGTACAGCTTTCGAGAAAGAGGGTGATATCACTGATAACCTTTTTTATTTAAAGCATAGCCAATATGCTTCTATATTCTCAAGGTTCTAGCTTATTCATCATGGATTTGTAAAGGTACATAAAGGCTGCATATCTGAATACTTTTGGTAACAAATTTAGCTTAGTAGGGGCACTTACATTCTTATGCAGAACATTAAAGGGAGTACAAAACTATAGCCAGAAGGGACTCAATTGATGAGATAAGTTACAATAGTGATGGCTTCTTCCTAATAATTAATAGGCATATGAGCTTCAATAAAGGAAACACGTAACCTCAAGAAGATGGTGGTTATTGCGCTCGATAACCCATTTTGTTGAGGTAAGTAGAGATAAGTTATCTGATGAATAATGCCATATAGATTTAGATTTTGCTTCAAATCTTTATTAACAAATCCTTCACCATTATTAGTGTGAAGGACTCATATATGGGATTGATATTGTATGGCTATCATCATGTGAAATTTCTAAAACATTAAAGTAACTTCATTTTTTGATTTCATTAAGCAAGTCCAAGTCATACAAGTATGATCATTAATAAATGAAACAAACCATCATGCACCACTTAAAGAGCAAATAGGCATTCCTCATGTCTAAAAGATACATGACCTAAACATTTATACTACAATTAAATTTACGAGTGTTAAAGTTTATCTTACTTATCCATCGCAAACATTTAAGTAACTATTTAGAGCTTGAAGGCTCAAGATCAAGATAATAGAGCTTTCCTCCCCTAGTACCATAACTAATTGTCTTTTACATCTAAATATTCATGAAAAATAGTAACCAAGCCATATACACTATAAAGAAAGTTATTTAAGCAATAGATAATAAGTTATGATTGAAGGTACTAACAACCAGGACTGAATCTAAATTCAAATTTTCTATAAAAGTAATTAAACCTTCTCCAATTATAGAAGTGAGATTACCATTGGCTTTGGACACTATGTTTTATGGAAGGTGTCATTAATTCAACATGGTTAGTGTCAAAGGTCATGTGATCAGGAACATTGGAATCAATTATCCATGAATTATTAATAATAGAAGTATGAAAAACCTTACTAGTGTTAGATGATTTGGCAACAACAACAAATGCTTGATGACTTAATTCCTTAAGAATTTTGTTAGATGGCTCTACAATAGCAATAACAGATTATGATTTGATTTTGGATTCCATTTAAAAGGCACTGTAGTAGGATCCCATCATTTTAGATATCCAGTTAGCTTATAGCAACAAGACTTAGTATGTCTAGATTTCCCATAGTGAGTACACAGACGTCTAGTGTTACTATTACCATTATATGTTTGATAATAACTATGATTCATTGTGTCAAGTACTCGATCTAATTTTTAATATGACTGTCAAGATTTAGTTTGGTGTGCAATCATAGTAGATGATTCAAAATGATGAGATTCACCATTTAGTGTTATTCTTCAAATAGAATCATGATGTACATATGCATATGTTTCTTCCAGATCAAGTGTGGTATACTTTTGAGAATTTCTTCCTGAATTTGTTCAAATTTTGCATCCAATCCATTAAAAAAATATATGCACATACAATCATTCAACTAATTTTCTATATACAATAACATCATCAGGATCTTTCATTTTTATTTTATCACAGTGATCCAATTCTTGAAAAATTTTTAAAAGTTCAACATAATAAGTAGATAGAGGATGACCAACCTATATGGTAGAGAAGGCTCTTTGATTTAAAGCAAAAAGTTGTGATTCATCTAATCCATTATAGAAACCCTTGGCAAGAAAACTCCAAATCTCATGTGCAATGTGTAATTGAATATAACATTTCATAATTTTTGCTGACATAGAAATCAATAACCATCTTTTCACCTTTTGATTTTTAGCATACCACTTTACAAATGAAGCATTAGTGTCCTTCTAAGGATTTATTTTGCCTATAATATATTCAAGCTTTTCACAAACAACAATCTGCATCTCCATAATTTGGGACTATACATCATAGTTTGTTTTGGTTAGAATGACACCAACATTAGAACTGAAATCTTCTAATTGAACATGGATAATTGGTACTGAGGATAATTCAACCATAATGCAAGAATTTGTGTATAGATGAAAGCTAGCTCTGACACCAACCCAATAATTATTACAAGTTTCTGTAATATTTTATTTTCTAAGAATAAAGATAATATACAGACATGCAGGAATGTAAAACTATGGAAGAACCTAAAATTGTGGGCTATTTTATGAAAGAGAACTATCATATATAAAGAGATACACCAAGTATATATTTATACAATTCTAGGAAATTATACTGCATGATTTGAGGAAATCAGTGCACTAGCTTGGCATTAGAAATAATTGTCATTTATCAACAATATTAACACTCTTTTAAAACTACCAATTAATATTAACTTCCTTTTTATATATACGATTTGGTTGATTATCTTATCGATCCTTTTGAGGCCAACTTGGCTAGTGAGGATAATGATGTTAAGGACGAAATCAATAATGTACTTGAATATAAAACTGAAGCTATATCCAGATCACCCCCAACCAAGCTCTTCTAAGAAGTGCTTAACTATCTAACAGAAGTAAAAGAATTTGATATGAGAACATTGATGGATCCTCATAAGAACTTATGATAAATTACTAGCAAGATAGGATCTATTAATAACTTTTATTCAAGCTTAGTGAGGCGATAAAACACTTTCAATCTTCTAAACTAAGGATAAATGAAAAGTTAAATCCAATGAAACATCTTTAGGGAAGACATAAGTCTCTAAGGAAAAAAGAGAAAGAGCTTTTGGTTGAACTGAATAATATTAAGCAAGCTCATGAAGAAGTTGATAGATGGCTAAAATCTACCTATGTTGATGTTTAAAGATAGATCACCCAGGAAAAGAAGCTAAAAAAGATGATTGTTATTGACACCTCTAAAGACCAAAATGCACAAAATGCTATTGACTAAGCTAATTCCTGCCTCTTAGAGTTCATTCAAAATTTACCTTGACTTTTATAAATAGATGCCTTAAATTGCTTTATAATGTAAATTCCTCAATCGATTAAGAGAGCATGATGGGTACAATAGTTAAACAATTTGGTAATTATGGATCCTACATATTTTAATTTCTACATTAATGACATCTTTCATTTTAATCTATGAGTGTATGCTTTGTGAATGCTATTTTAATTTTATTTATCATGATTGTGGCCAATTAATAATGTGATCAATCTTTCAACCTTTTGTAAAATAATAAAGAAAACTTGTTAAAGTTGAAAAATCACCCTCTTATTATGCTTGAACCAAATTACAAAGCCAAATCTACAAAGCATTAATTTGATTTATAAACTCAAAATAGTCATCTGTAGAAGTTTAGGATAAAACCAAGTCCAAATTATAATGAATGAAGCAAACTTGCTAAAACCTTTCAACCTTTTGTAAAATAAAGAAACAAACTTCCTAAAAGTTGCAAGATCACCCTTTTATTATGCGTTAACAAAATTACAAAGTCGAATCTACAAGGAATTAGTCTAATTTGCAAACTCAAATTAGCCATACATACCAAGCCAAAATTATAAAGAATCCATCCAATAAATTGAAACGAACTCAAATTGGCTAATGATAATTTATATTTTAACATTGAAAAATAGACCAAATGTGAGAATCTCAATTTTTGCATAAATCTGTCAAATCTTACTTATTACTCCTTTACTTTTGACCATTAGAGGGTTGAAAAGGATATAGGGTCATACATTGGTAAAATCCCAAGTGGTGGCACATAAAAGAATTAGTGGAGAATCTTGGGATAAGCTTTTTGATTGGTAAAACCTACATGATGAATTAAGTGGTCAATGAGGGACTTAGAGTAATAGTACTTTGGTAATACCTAAAATGCTTAATTAGAGTCGCTACTCGACTTTTTTTGGGATAAAATTATGTGTGATGATGGGTTCTAGTCCAAATAAGTCAACTATAAGGCCTAACCCATCTTCACCCTATTAGAGATTGGGTTCGATAATTGGGCACGACTTAGGGAAAAGGTTAGGCACCCTAAAGTTACGGGATTTAGGGATCCAACCTATGGGAATCTATGGTTCACATTTATAAGTTTTATTCTCATTAATTATTTAGTCCATATTAAAACAACCCTAATCTTTCATCTAAAATCCTTTTACACATCCGTATTAAGCATAATATACATGCATTCACCATGAGAATAAGTGGTACATGATCACATGAAGGAATTTAGGCAATTACTTAATCAAAGCAATAATTTGCAAATATTAAACCTTACAACATGCAAATAGAGACATAAGTTAGTGCTAGAAGTTGAAAAAAAAAAAAGAAGAGATCTCTACCTTTAATTATGACAACCTAAATGAAAAGTCTTTAACCATCTTTAACTTATTGATGGGATTACTAAATTATCATCATGAGATACCCATCATATATGCAATAAAAGATAATGATATTCACTTATATGTGTGTTTCCCTAAATTCAAGAATACACTCAAATACTTAACCAAAGAACATACAACAAGTTTATGATGCACATGATGTCATAAAAAATGTGTATGTGTAACGTGGCAGTTTAAGTAAGCCATGGGTAGAATATAGAAAAGAAACATGGGGTCCCTGGTGTCCCAAACCTCAATATAACTTCTTCTATTTATAACCAACATATTAAAGACAAAGAAAAGATATAGTCATAGTAATGAAAAGGGCTAGAAGACACCTTTTAACTAGTGTGTGTGTGCCTGCGCATGGGAATAAAGCAAGTCACACACATCAAATGGATAGGATGTAAAGGAAACTAAAGTGTTCATATATGTGTTGAACATGTAGGTTCCTATTCTTGTTTTGATGATCATAAACACATATAAGAGCTAACTTTTGTCTAAGTTATTTGTGTTAATTCTTGCAAATACATCAATTCATTGAACCATGATAATTGGAGAAAGAGCTATGGTTAAAAAGTCTAAGTCTTAGAGATTAAAGATCAAGCAAGAAGGAAAGAAGAATTTATCCATGTTTGGATTTGGTAAAATAGGCAAATGATCCACGAGGAATTTTGTCATTTGAATTGATTTATTTTTAAGGAGTCCAAAAAGAAATAAAATATCCTTTTGACTTACATTTTTGTTCTCATCTCCTCTTCCATTGATTGGAAATGTGATAATTTAGTAAAGAATCCAAAAGGAACAAAAATAATGTGTTTTGCCAGTAAGGACTTGGAGTCATGTCTTGATTCAATAGATATCTCCCTCCAAATACATTAAAACTCATCTCTAAGTCTACGAGGTTCTATGCACCCCCCTTTTAGATTAAAACTTATCTTTAAGTCTATGAGGTTCTACGCACCCTCCTTTTAGAGTCCAAAGAGGTTGCTAGTTCCACTAGCCTCATCCCATATCTTTCTCCAAACTATTTAAAAGAAATTCCTTAGCATCCAAGGGAAATGGCCAACTTTATATCTATGATCAAGGTAGCTAGGAACTCTTTGGTTAACTCCTCATAGCCATCCTCCTCAACAAAGATAAATTTGAACCATTGGAGATTATAGAGGTGGTCCTCAATCTCATCTTTGTGCCTAATATTTTAAGGGCAACTAAACTTAGGATTTTGTTGGGTACAATAACTTTGTCTTTGATGGGATTACAGGTGTGTGTTTCCTTGTTAGTTATCCCTTTTATAAGATCAAGAAGATGGGTTTGAGGAGGTTGATAGGTTTAAGGGGCTTTGCTCTTAGCCTCTCATGTGGCCTATAAAATCATTGATACTAAACTTATAATGCATCCTTTACCTCTTATGCTTTTAACTTGATATATATGCAAATGTTTAGAGGGAGTTGTTATGTATTTTATTACATGATATTGATGCAGAGGCCAACACCTATAGATCGAATAGGCAAGTGCACCTATCGAGTATAGTATAGCATAGGAGTATCGAGTGTCGATCCCTCAAGGACTAAAAGTTGTAGTATTAACTTTTTCTCTATTATTTAACTGATAAATTTAAGTAAATTAATTAACTAATTAAAAACAAAAATAAAATAATTCAACAAACTAAAATACTGTAAATATGAACTAGAGAGTGGGAAAAAGGTGACCAGTCTGAGAAATGGCACTCAAGTATTGAATCCCCCTAAGACTTGTTAAGAAATTAATTTTCCAACAATACAATATAATTCAATATTTATGGAACCGTGAAAATCCCTTAAAGTATGTTAAAGTCCTCAAGATCATTAACACCTAATTCTAGGTTGATTAATTAGAATCTCTTCCTAATTAAAAACTGCAAAATCGCATTATAGTTATTTGAATTTCACTATTAGGTTTGATCCTAATCAGAAAGATTTATGTTGTCCTATCTCTAGGGGCACATGCAACTCCTTTCAATTGTGCTAAATCTATTCAATAACTTGATTTCTCAATCTAAGTTAAAGAATTGTAAAACAAGAATCAATATTCCGAATATATCAATTCAAGGAGATAAAAAAACAAACACAATTGAATTTCATAAAATAATGAAAAGATTGTATTATCTGAAGAAAATCACAATTCAAAACTTATCTTAGGGTTCATCATACCCAAGTGCCTAACTAATTAGTTCATAATGAAATTACTAGCCAACATCAAAATAAAAAGAAAATAAAATAGAAAAGTTTTCATGATAAAACCTTTGTATTCTTTAATTCCCTTCAAGCTTGATGGTTGGCTAATAATTCTCATCTTGTGGACAGCTTCTTCTCCAAAAAATAAACAAAAGACTTCTCTATAGTAAAATAAAATAAACAAAAATTCTCTTCAGAAATTAATCCTCCTCGACAAAAAACTCCGTCCCTTATTTATAATCTCTTATTCCCCTTCAAAATAGGAAAAACATCATCATCCACCAATTAAGAATTCTCCACAAATTAGGAATAATAATAAATCATTCTTTTTTTGAGTAGGAACCGGTGAAGCTTCCCCAAAAATCTGCTACACGGATCCTTCCTAAATTGTGTTAGGAAGGGATTGAAATTCTATTTGAAAAAATATCAGAACTGATCCCTAGATTGTCAAATTTTTGTTTGGTCCCTCAACTTTTGAAACAGTATAATTTCACAAAAAAAACTCTTATAATTCATCAATCGGTTTCAATTTCTAGGATTTCCTATAAAATCTCAAAATAGCAGCCAAAAGTGAGACATTATCTGTTATTTTTCTCCTATATTAGACTCAATTAACAATCAAATTAGCCCATAAAAATGCTTAAAAATAAATAATTATCAAATTTCCCCACACTTAGTATTTTGCTTGTCCCCAAGCAAAAATACTAAGCTAACGGAAAAAAAAAATGAACAAAGGACTCAAAACAAAACAAGAAAAACACTAAATACAAAACACATAAAAACTAACACAATTGACTTATAAACACATTTCATCCCTTATCAGCATCATAACAAATCGAATTAACCGAGCTATGTGAAAAAATCATCAATTCTCAAACTTGCAAAAATTGTGTTCTAGCATACTTATTTAATCATAACTATCCCTAAATTAAATGCATCAAAGATTATCCATTCACAAATCCCAAAAAAAAAAATTTATTTATCAAGTTTCGCACAATATACCCCTCATTTCAAGTGTTTAAAGGGTAGTATATGCTCTTATCATTGAATAAATAGCCTAAAAGTCTGTCATAAGCTTGATAATAAATCACATCTCCACCACTTAAATTCAAATACAAGCACAAATCAAAAGGTCTTTCTTTTGTTTGTAATAGGGCCTTGGTAGAGGGTAGGTGTTTCTAGGCTAGTGGACTACAAAATAATTGATCATGCTTACTAAATATTTTTTCAAATGAAACTCACATGATCTTTCAATAAAGAATAAATCTTATGCCCAAAACATAATCCCACTCTCATGGACCTTAAAAATAATAGAAATTCTAGGCCCTTACTTGATATCTTTTGCAAAATAGAATTGAACTATCTTGATAAAGACATGCATCATCTTCTTCCTCTTTTATTTCTTTAAACTTTTTTCTTCTCTTTTTTTTTTCTTTTTTTATTTGATTTCTTTCTTGTTATTATTATTTTTCTTTTTTTTTTTTTTTACTTTTTGCATTTTGAGAGGAAGAAAAAGAGTTATTATAAAATCACACAAGGTAACAATTCAAAAATTAAGCAATTAATCAAATAATATTCTCTCATTTCCACCCCAAAAAATAAAACATTCAACCCCACACTTAAGAGTTTTCACTAATTTCATGAAACAATCCCTTGTAATTGTAGAAACCAAATTCCATCCCAAAGCAAACATGATCAATTTAATATTTTAAGGGACTAGGCTTCGTTGGCTAGCTAAACATGAGATTATAATAAAGAAAATAGGATTCTTGTAGACTCAATAGGGCTCACTAGATGGATAAAAGGGTGGATGAAGAAAGAAAAAGGAACAAGTGGCTAATCCGAAATTGCTTTAATCATTTTTATGTTTGTATTCAATAATGTGGTCTCAAAATGATAACAAATCAAGTTCTAGAGACTCTAGCACTATTTAAGAACTCACTCAACAAGGAATTCATAAAATTAAACACATTTAAAAGAAAATAGACTAAAACCTTTTTTTGTAGTGTAAAAAAAATGAATTTTAATTTTTAGAATTTGTAAACTTTCAAACCTTGAGATTCTCTTTAAAGATAGTGATAATTAAATATCTATGGTAGAAAATAAGGTTTGCAAATTAAGAAAGTGAATCTAATACATAACTAGACATTTTTGATCAAGTTAAGATGAAAATGAGGGAACTACTAAGCAAATAATGAGTCATTCACACAATAAAGCAAATAAAATATCAATTTTTTTAAAATATATATAAAATGAAGAAATTAGAATAAAATAGGAAAAAAATAAAAACAAAATTATCAAATAATATAAACCCTTCCCCACACTTAAGACACATTGTCCTCAATGTGGAGAAGAAGTTTTCAACACGACAAAACAAACAAATAACAGACGAAAGACAAAAAAATAAATTAGGAAACTTCCCTGGAATTTCAAAGTGCAGGAGATGGAGACCACAAAAGAAGACGATTAGGTGTCGATGCGATCGGCTGTTGCTGCAGTTTGTGTCGGTGAGGGAGGGACCATAGTCGACAAAGAGGGGAGGGTTCAGGATCTAAAAAGGGTGCAAAATAGGGGAGTTGTTTTCTTAATTATTTTATTTATTTATTATTATTATTGATTATTTTTTATTTATTATTGTTTTTATTATTTATTATTTTTTATTCTCCTTGCGCGTATCAATGCATAACGATGGGACAAGCCTGCTAAAGCAGTCCATGTGCGGTCCTAAAGCACACATGTGCGGCCTGGACGGCACAAGTACTGGGCACAAATGGATCCCTTTGTGCTGTGGTATGCGCATAGATGTGCGCATCACTGCACAACTTTTGGACTTCCACAGTTTTTTTTTTTTTTTGAAGTTAGCTTATGACAACATGTGTGGTGATGCGCACATGTTGCCCCAAACTGCACAGAATCTGTTTTGGTCTTTTTTTTTTGAGAAAATTCCTACAAAACAAAAACACCCTAAAAAAATAATCACATCAATTAAAACTCCTACACAAATCAAATTTTTATACTTTTGTGTTATATATATATATATATATATATATATATATTTTGTCCCTTATGCGCACCAACGCCCATGTGTGTGTTGGTTGCCACATAAGCACGAGACAAAAGAACCAATGTACGGTCGTAACTGCACATATGTGCGGCTTGGACCGCACATGTACTGCCACAGGCAGGATTTTAAGAATCCCTTGTGCGGTGCCACGCACATATGTGCAGGAAAAACCACACATCTTTTGTTCTTTTTTTTACAAAAACAAACATTTACTCGGTAGAGCTATGAGCAATTTTACTCAAATTTTAGAAGTTTTAACTTTTCATGAACCATTTTCTTATTGAACTCCCCTTCGAAATAGAGCTTCAAACATTGACCGTTCACTTTAAATGTACCTTTTTTAGGATGAGTTACCTTGACTGTGTCGTAAGGAAAAATTTTCTTGATGGTGAACGATTCGAACCATTTAGATTTGAGCTTACCTGGAAATAATTTAAGGCGAGAGTTATAAATAAGTACTTGAACTCCTTCATTAAACTGGTTGGATTGACAAATCCTCTTATCATGATACTTCTTGGCCCTCTCCTTATACAATTTGGAGTTCTCATATGCCATTAATCGTCATTCCTCGAGTTTATTCACTTGATGTTTCCTCTTCTCATCTGCAAGGTCAAGATTAAAATCAATAAGTTTTATAGCCCAATACGTTTTATGCTCAAGCTCTACAGGCAAATGACATGATTTTTCATAAACTAACCTATACGACATAGTACCAATAAATGTTCTATAAGCCATTTTATAAGCCCAAAGAGCGTCTTCTAACTTAAGGGACCAATCTTTCCTAGATTGTGCAACCGTCTTTTCAAGAATCCATTTGAGATCCCTATTAGCTACCTCAACTTGACCATTTGTTTAAGGGTGATATGGGGTTGCGACTCTATGTGTAATATCATACTTTTGAAGCACCTTTTCAAATTACACATTATAAAAATGAGTACCCCTATCACTTATTATTGCTCGAGGTGCACCAAAATACGAGAATAGTTTCTTAAGGAACTTAACTACAATGCTAGCAGCATTTGTGGGTAAAGTTTATGCTTTGACCCACTTAGAAACATAATCTATAGCAACTAGGATGTATTTATTTCCAAATGAAGTTGGGAAAGGGCCCATGAAGTCGGGAAAGGGCCCATGAAGTCAATACCTCAGATATCGAATATTTCACATACCAAAATATAGTTTTGAGGCATTTCATCATAGTGAGAGATATTACCTGAGTGTTGGCAATTATCACATTGCTTTACACACCTTTGGGCATCCTTATAGATAGTTGGCCAATAAAAACCTGATTTGTAGACTTTTTGGGCTATCTTATTTGCACTGTAACGCCCTCCAGCGGGTCCAGCATAGCAATGCTCTAAGATTTCCCATCCTTCCAAAGTTGGGACACATCTCCTCACAATTTGATCCGCACAAATTTTGAACAAGCAGGGGTCCTCCAAAAGTAATTCTTCAAATCCGAAAAGAACTTTCTCTTTCGATGATGAGACATTTCCTTTGGTAAAACTTCACCTTTCAAGAAATTTACTATGTCAACAAACTACGGAATATCTAAATCATTTACCTCTTCAATGTCGTAAAGATGCTCATCAGGAAATTGATCATTGATCTCAGTTTCGTCGAGCTTTTCTAAATTCGGATTCTGTAAATGAGATAGATGGTCAGCTGCTAGGTTTTCAACACCCTTCTTATCACGGATTTCAAGATCAAACTTCTGTAACAACAAAATCCATCAAATCAATCTAGGTTTTGCATTCGATTTAGTGAGCAAATAATGCAAAGCAGAGTGGTTAGTACAAACAATGACTTTGGACAATATCAAGTAAGATCTAAATTTATCAAACGCAAAAACCATAACTAGTAACTCCTTCTCCGTAGTTATGTAATTCTCTTGGGTATCCGTGAAAGTTTTGATAGCGTAGTAGATGGCTAAAAATGTTTGTCTTTTCACTGTTTAAAAATTACGCCTATTGCAAAATCACTTGCATCACACATTAGTTCAAAAGGAATAGTCTAATTCGATGCTACCATGATTGGGGCATTGGTAATTTGTTCTTAAGAATGTTAAATGCTTTTAAACATTCTTGAGGAAAAACAAAGGGCACATCTTTTTCAAGTAACTTAGTTAAAGGTTTAACAATCTTAGAAAAGTCCTTAATGAACCTCCTATAAAACTCGACATGCCTTAAAAAACTCCTAATTGCCTTAATTGAAGTCGGGGGTGACAACTTAGAAATAGTTTCCATTTTTGCTCTATCTACCTCAATCCCCTTACATGAGATTTGATGCCTTAAAACTATATCCTCTTACACCATAAAATGATATTTTTCCCAATTTAACACCAAATTGGTCTTCTCACAACGTTTAAGTACTCTTTCTAAATTATGAAGGCATAAATCAAAAGAGTCACCAAAAATAGAGAAATCATCCATGAATACTTCCATAATATTTTCCACAAGTTCATCAAAAATTGCCATCATGTACCGCTGAAAAGTAGCGGGTGCATTACACAATCCAAAAGGCATTCGACAATAAGCAAATGTACCATAGGGACAAGTAAATATCGTCTTTTCTTGGTCCTCCGGAGCAATAGGAATTTGAAAGTAACCGGATAGACCATCTAAGAAGCAATAGTACATATGCCTTGATAGTCACTCTAGTATTTGATCTATGAAAGGTAAAGGAAAGTGATGTTTCCTTGTGGCATCATTCAACTTTCAGTAGTCAATACATACGCTCCACCTGGTGACAGTTCTTGTGGGAATCAACTCATTCTTTGCGTTTGGAACAACCGTCACTCCTCCTTTCTTTGGTACTACATGCACATGGCTCACCCATAAACTGTCAAAAATAGGGTAAATGACTCTAGCATTAAGTAATTTATTCATCGCAGCTTTTACAACTTCTTTCATGTTAGGATTTAGTCTCCTTTATAGTTGCACAACTAGTTTAAAGTCATCCTCTATGAGAATATTGTGTGTGCAAAAAGAGGGACTAATTCCTCTTATGTCTAAGATCTTCCAAGCAATTTCCCTATTGTGTTCCTTAAGTACAGTTAAAAGTTTCTCTTTTTGCTCTTCTTTTAGATCATATGCTATAATCACTGGGAGTTTTGAATCTTTTCCTAAGAATGCATACTCTAAATACTCAGACAATTCTTTTAACTCTAACATAAGTGGGTCTTCAATGGATGGTTTTAATTTGTGCTCCCTACTCCTATCAATCTCTTCAAAAGCTTTTTCCCTTATTATTGGTTCATTAGCCTCTAGATAGCTACTTGCTACTTCTTACACCTTCCTTTTTGCTTGTCTCCTCACCTTGAATAAGACAATGCTTTAACAGATCTTGAGAGATAATTGTCTGCATATAATCAGAAATAGCACAATCCATAGGATCAATGAAATAACAAGTGTCATCTTGATCAAGTGAATGTTTAAAAGCATTATAAATTTTAAAGGTCACTTATTCATCTCCAACCTTTAAAACTAATTTACCTGCACTAACATTAATCAAAGCTCTACCTGTAGCAAAAAATGGTCGACCCAGAATTAATGGAACCTCAACATTGAAATCCATATCAATATGACAAAATCAACTAGAAAAATGGATTATCTACCTTCACCAACACATCCTCAATGATACCTCTAGGGTATTTAACTGACCTATCAGCTAATTAAATGCTCATTTTAATTGGTTTAAGCTCCTCTAACCTTAACTTAGCAAACAATTTGTACAACATTAGGTTTATGCTTGCACTTAGATCAGTTAAAGCTCTATTAATTATCAAATCACCAATAAGACAGGGGATAGTAAAACTCCCTGGATCCTTAAACTTTCAAGGTAGCTTGTTTTGTAAGATGGTCGAACATTCCTCACTAAGGATCACTGTAGATAACTCCTCAAGGCTCTTCTTATTGGCTAGGAGTTCTTTTAGAAATTTTGCATACTTGGGCATCTGCAAAAGAGCTTTAACAAACAGTAAGTTAATGTGGAGTTGCTTAAAGAGTTTAAGA
>CATIWR010180656.1:0-14601 GCA_949677035.1 Omphalea diandra | reverse complement strand
TAATTAAAATTATAAATTTATAATTCATTATAAATCAAATAATTCCATTGTTAAAGTGAGAGAAATTCTATTAGTAAAATCTTTGTTTAATTTTTTTAATATGATTTGTTCAAATATAATCTTTATAAAAAATTATTGAATTAAATTGATTATATACCTAAATTATTTTTATGAATATATCCAAATATTTTTGAACCTTAAATGAATAATTTAACAAATAAGATAAAAATTTTACTAAAATAATGCGAAACATGCTTTATGTATTATATAGACTTTGACTAAATATGTCTCTCTCTTTCTCTCAAATCTTCCCTTTTTTTTTTTTTTTGTTTGGTCATGGTATAATGGTGAGGAGGGATTTGAACTAAGGACAATAATTTTTAAATAATATACACAATCATTCAAATTAAGTTAAGTTTTAGGTGTTCTTTCAAATCTTTCTTTTACTTAAAAAATTTTTATTTACAATTTCCTTATCATCATCCATATTTAGTGCCCATGGCAACAACATCTCTTCACTTATTAATTTATTTATTTCATTTTTTTGGTTTTGTTTTCTCATGGGTGACTTTTTCTAAGATTAAACTTCTTTTATATATTTTCTTTTATTTAAATATCATTTTTTATCCATCTTTTATTTTTATCTAACTCCAAAAACTTACAAATTAATATTTTTTAAAAATTTTGCTTTGTTCAATTTTGAAGATTGATCATTATAATATGAGGTAGTGATACAAAAATATTAAATGAGATATTTCTCATGACTCTACAAAATTAATATTATTTCCCTCCCTTTGGCAATTTTAATTTAGTAGCTATAATGACATTAAAGGTTGTTGAGGTTTGAGACATTAGAAGCACTCTCTCATTTCTCATTCTTATGATGAGGTCACAAATAGATGTGTCTAAATCCTAATCTAGAGATACATTTCAAGGTTCAAATTCTATTCCATGATCTAATACTTCAAAGAGGGATATGTGGGAAGAGAGCAGTGCAATTATGGTGGCGGTTTGTTTTTTTTTGCCGTTTGGTTATATTAGCGATTCTTTGTTGTGCTGGGCTTGAATGTACTTGGGCTAAATCCAATTTGATTTGGACTTATGATATCTTGTACTTTTTGCGGGGGGGAACAGTGTGCACTAGTAAATTACTTGTGGTTCTGATTTGGAATTTATCAATGGAAATGGAGCAAAAGCAGCGGCAGCCCAAATGGGAAGGTACGGTGAGTGCCAAATTGAGCAAAGCCGAAGCACATCAAATATGGCCTCTTTTTTCACAGACTTCTTTAACCTCAACAAAGGGTTAGCAACCCTTCCCACCTGTTATGGCATCCACAACTAACGGTGAGCCCGGCTGCATACGATTCTGCTCTGGCTCTTCAATCCCATCCAAGTACCCCCACACCACCCTGTTAGCTGGTCCACATAGAGATTAGTAGCCGTTGATCATGATGAACGCAGCCTGAGATATGAGATGGTGAACAGCAATATCGGGTTCAAGGTGAACAGAAAAATCGGGTTCAAGTCATGTTTCCACGGCCAAGATTATTGACGTTCCAGGTAAAATAGAATGTATGATTGAATGGTCATTTGAGGTTGATCCTGTAGAAGGGTGGAAGTTGAAGGAGCAAGCTTGAAGCTTATGGCCAAGCTAATGGAGGATGGACCACTTGAAGGTTTGTTATTAATGACATAATTAATAAAAAAATAAAAAATAATAATTATTATTATTATTATATGACAAGGAATAATCTTACTTATCAAGTAACACATGCCAATAAAGATGACAGTAGAATATGGTAGGACAAATAAAGATGACGGTACAGTAGGTTTCTCTTAATAGAGTCAATATGGCAAGGTCATTTTGGTCAGCTTGTCCAGCCATTCTTTTTTTTTTTTCTTTTGTATATAACGTCATCAAGCCATTGATGGCTATATACTGTTCCATTCTTCGACCTTTCCTTTCTTATCTTTCACATGACAGAACAAACAGGGCCCAAATGGGAAGGCAAGGCCATGGTGGAGCTAAAAGCCTCAACAGCGGACCATGTTTGGGCCATCCTGGAGGACTTCTGCAATCTGCACAAGTGGTTTCCAGCTCTTGATACGTGCCACCAAGTTGATGGTGAGCTCGGCAAGCCTGGCCTGACCCGGTACTGCTCCTTCACACCACCACCCTCGTCAGATGGCTCTGGTGAGACCACGGTCAACTGGGTCAAAGAGAAGCTGGTGATGATTAATCCCATCGAACGCTGTCTAAGCTATGAAATCACTGAAAATAACATGGGATTCAAGTCTTATGTGGCAACGTTCATAGTATCGCCAACGAATGGAGATGGTCAAGGTGGGTGGAAGATCGAGTGGTCCTTCGTGTCTGATCCGATTGAAGGGTGGAGATTGGAGGAGTTTGATTCCTATTTGAACAACTCTTTGCAACACATGGCTAAAAAAATACAAGCTGGAATTTGATTTCCGTCGCTAATGTTAGGTGATGTTCCAGTGCAATAAGATATTCACAAATTTATATAACAACCATGATTACTTTGATTTATGTTTCTTTGTATTGTAGTATTTGTAATCTCCTGAATGATTATAATAATAAAATTTAAATAAATTTAATATTAATTGAATAATTAATTATTATTTTATTAAAAGTTATTATTAAATAAATACAATAATAAAATACTTTATTGAAATTTATAATTTTGCATAAAGATAGTTGAAATAAAAATTGTCTTTTGATTCATTCAATCTATGAGGCATAATTTTAAAATAAAATTTATCAAATTTAAATAAAATAATATATGATCATTAAATCAAATAAATAATATTAAATATTTTATAATAAAAAATAAAATTAATAAATAATTATATATATATATATATATATATATATATATATATATATACACACACATGAACTACCAAAAATTTTTGATAACTTTCAATGTGGGATTGTCTTGTAGAAATAATATTTTATATACAACAATCTCTCACATATTTATAAGACTTAAAAAACTTTACTGAATTTGAATACGAATGTTAATACTTCAAGTCTAATACTATAAATTAAACCTAGAAAAATAGAATATAATATATTGAATTATAATGAAACTTTTAGCTTATATGAATTCAAGATTGTTTATCTAAATAAAAATTTATTAATAACATAACACCCTACAATTCTTATTGTTAAATACTGTTTTGCGCTAATTGGTCTATGCATACGTCTAATTTTTGAATGTTTTAAAGATCATGTCACAATCTCATAAGAGCAGTCTCACTCTATATTAAAATAGACTATTTCATCAAATATATATTGTAATTAATATATCACCTATAAAGAATATGAAATTCATTAAGAGTTTCTACCTCATCCTCTCACTCATTACAGTTTAGCATTGCTTACACTATAGAAAAAGAACAGCATTTATCTAACGGTAGCATTATTAATAAAGTGACTTTCTTATGATCCGTGTGAACTTCATTTATAGGATCGTCAATCACAAAGGTTGGATTACCATCACTATTATATATCTTAAATTAGCTTAAGTTTCATTCCCCTTAAGGTTTAATTAATTAATTTTCTTCTTAAAGGTTTAGTCAAAGAATCGACCAAATTCATTTTTGACTTTGTATAATCGATGAATATAATTCCATCTTTCAATAGTTGCTTGCTACATTATGTTTTAGATAAATATTTCTTTCTTTCTTTTTTTACTATTGAATGTATAACAATTACTCATTAATAAACACAATGCAGAGAATACAGAAAGTGTTGGTTTTATTTCTAATAAAATATTTGCTTCAGGAGTTTTTTAACCACTTTAGCCTTATTTCTAGCCAACTCCAAAGCTACAAATTCTAATTCTATGGTAGATTGTGCAATAATAGTTTGTTTGGCTAATTTCCAAGAACCACCACTAAGGGTGAATGTATAACCACTAGTAGATTTTGTCTCATCTGAATTTGAAATTCAGTTAGTATCACTATATCCTTCTAATATAGCGGGAAATTCACTATATAAGATATTATAGTTTTCCAATCATTGTGATTGGGATTATGCGTACTTGCTCAATTTACACAAAGTACAAGCTATATTGGGTCAAAAAATTCATTAAATACATCAAACTCTCAATAATCCTTGCATGCTCAGTTTGACAACAAGATCGCCTCAGTTTTTCTTTTGCATCATAAGGAGTACTCGCGAGGGTAATATCAACACCTAAACTTCTTAAGAATTTCTCTGCATAATGTTCTTGCAAAAGTTTTATATTATCATCGTTCCTTATGATTTTAACACCCAATATAGCACTTGCTTCACCCATATTTTTCATATCAAATTTAGAAGTAAGAAAAAACTTTGTTTTACGTACTATGTCAAGACTAATGCTAAAAATAAACATGTCAACCATTTATCAACTTCAACAGTGAAAAAACCATTATATAATAGGCCTTACTCAAATTTCTCATATCATTGTTTAGGTGCTTGTTTCAATCTATATAAAGATTTTTATAATTTGCAAACTTTATTTTCTTGTTCAAAAATAATACAATTATTTGTTTGTAACATATAAAATTTTCTTCTAAATCAACATTTAGAAAAACAGTTTTGACATCCATTTGTTAATATCAAATTTATAAATTGAAACCACAATCAAAACTTGAATTGAAAAAATTCTAATTGCAAGGGCAAAACTATCAAAGTCAATATTTTGTTTATTATATTTCCATTTAAAAATCTATTTACAACTAATAGGTTTAGCTTTGGGTGGTAAATCAATCAAAATCTAAATTTTATTTTGTCTAATAAAGTCAATTTCAATTTTAATAGCTTCTTTCCAAAGTAGAGAATTAGGAGAAAAAATAGAATAAAAAAAGTTAAAGAGCCATTTTCAACAAGATGAGTATAAAAATCATTTCCAAATGAATTTTCTGTCCTTTATCTTTTACTTCTTCTCAACTTCTCAAATGAGTTTTCATAATGATTTTGAATAGCTAATACTTGAGAAATAGTCTCAGATTTTATAAGAAAATCATATTCAAAGGACTTAAACATTTTTTGTCTCAACAACTGTATTAATAACAAGCACATCACTTTTCAAAATAAGAAATCTATAAGCAACACTATTATTATTATATTTAATAAACCTGCAAATAGCAAGACGCTTTCACACTTTTAAATATTTTAAATTAAGCGGATAACTTTTTCATAACACATACAATGTCTTATCAATTTTCTTAATAAGATATTCTATGTGTAAATTGATTGACAGTAGTTTAACTGTTGTCCATTGTAAATAATCCTTAAGATTATTGGCCAACAATCCCATGAAAGGTACAAACAGTAAAATAAAATCAAAACTTGAGGCATGCAAAAATTGTACTGTCCTTAGGCATTATTCATCATCAAGATTCGTAGACTTTCTGAGATTGCCCAGGTAACAGAAACAATAAACAAAGAATAAACTTAAAGAGTATATTGTTATCTCTGTAAGCCAAGCAGCGGTGGTATTTATAGAAAATAATAATAATAATAATGTTAGGATAACGTTAAGAAAAGATTTCCTGAACATTAAGAAAATTTTCAACATATTTTAGATAATGGCTAAAAATTATTAAAAGGTTTTATTAAGTAAAAAAATATAAATATAAAAAATATAAAACTATGATTGAATCGAGGCATAATTTTATCTCACGCGTAAAGGGAGAAATCAATCAATTTACATTAGAATCGGGCTTTGGAACCGTTTGTCATTTGCACAGGACTATCTCTTAGTCTTACCTTTTACAAGTCTAATGAATGAGTTTCAATATAAATCACTAAAAACTTTTATAAAATTTCAATATTGGATTATGTCTTTTAGAAATACCTTTTCATATACAAAAGCATATGTACCTCCTTTACCCTCAAATCCAAGGAGTTTGGTTCGCTTCAATTCTTTCATAGATACCAAAATCCCAGCCAAATATCCACTTTTAGTGATAAGCCTCACTTGGAGTAAAGGAAAGTCTCTGGAGATTATTACAAAGGTTGGGTTTCTAATTTGGACAGTTTAAAAGGAAAGGAACAAGGCTATATGCCAGCATAGGAGATTTGATCTCATTATCATAGTTAGCTTGGGAGACTTTTGGGCATCAGAATTCTTGTTTGTTAACTCTATTCATGTTTCTAGACAGACTATCATGCAGGATCAGATTAATATATTTCTAGACCACTTTGATTTCTAGGTTCAACTAGCAACCGGAGTATGCTAAGACAATAGTAGGAGCTAAGTGGCTATTCTTGTCCGAAATGCTAGAAGAGAGCTACTGGATGGAGCTACTTGTCATCTTTATCTGCCTTCTAAATTTGCAGCTCATGCATGTGCGGTGAACGGATGTCCAAGTCTTGCCAGAGACATTAATCTGAATAATATTTCCTTTATTTTGTCAAAATTAGAACCTTGTCTCCCTTCTTTGAAATTATAATTCCTCTATTTCCATTGATCTTATGGGCTCTGTATCTCAAGCAAGGAAGAGACTCTTTCTTTTCTAAGAATCCTTCCATTAGGGACAAAACCTATAATATGTTAGCTCTTTGGGCGGTCAAACAAGATTTTGAAACGAGTCCTCCCTTTGCTTGGATAGCTATTCCTCCCTTAGATTATTAGCTCTGATATATGAAGACTTAAAAATTATATGCACAAATAACTTATTCTATGACCCCAAAAAAAAAAAAAAAATCAAATGCATGCTTGTGGTACACATGAATGTCATTTGATATAGGAAAGTTCTTGGAAGGCATTTTAAGGAGGAAACTCTGTTTAGAAAAGTTCAAATATAAGGGCTATGAGGATATTTTTTTGTTGCTTTTCGTTAATTTTTAGAATAATGGTTGATAAAGATGATATGAAATAAAAATTTGAATGAAATTAAGAGTATGATTGATATTTTGTTTGAATTTAATAACAAATTAATTAAAAAAACATGCCGACTAGGAAAATGCCTACAGCTTTTGACAAAATTACATAAATTATTCAAATTGTTCCTGCTACAGTATCAATTTTAACTCTTACTATATTTATACGGATATCATCTTTTATATGAATTCGCAAAATGTATAGACAATAAAACCACTAGTTGCAGCTCTCGTGACGCCTCTGCAACAGCAACACAACTCTTCCCAGGTTTCAATCATACCTTCTGCCTCTCAACAAATATTTCAGGGCGGTGTATTTTGTCACATCATAAGATTTAGTTGGTAAAAGAGTTGAATGAACCAACTATAAATAAGCCTTTTATTTCATAATTACAAATTCCATTCACACAATGCACGAATGTGGGTGAACAACGTTAAAGCCACCAAATTCCTATAGTACCAAGATGATCTACCAGTAACTATAAGCATTTTCTGAATTAGAATCTAATCTCTTCTCCATCCAGTCGATAATGTCCTGCCCAATCTCTTCACGTTCAGGCTCAAAGAGGAGGTCATGCAAGAAGCCGTCATAGAGCTTGATGTCTTTGAACCTAGAGGCTGCCTCATTATACAAATCCTGAGATGCTAATGGATCCGTTACTTTATCAGCAGTTCCATGAAGAACAAAGAACGGTACAGTCACGGACTTGAAGTTACGCATTAAGTATGACGATAAACGCAATATCTCATGTCCAGTTCGGACCCTTATGGGCCCTGTATAGACCAATGGATCAGAATACTTGGCAAGAAGTGCTGCAGGATCTCTTGAAACGGGAATGCCCCTTTTGTTTGCTCCTTTAAATTGGAACCTTGGGACCACCAGTGAAAAAATAGGGGCCACAGCCTGCATAAAGACAATTAAGATGAGAGTTTAGTAAAGAGTAACATGCTAGAACAAAAAAAGAGAATGATTCACAAATATCAATACAGGATTTTTTTCCCCCATCTGTTAACACATAAATCTGATCTGCTCTCGATTTTGGGCCAAGGAGGCTACATTCACAATAGCATTTCAAATAAAAGGCTTGAAAAATCAGGAATTTGAAGTTACTGGTAGAGTGGTAGTGGTTCACTCCTAAGGTTTAAAGCAGTTTTTAAGTTAAACAAATCTAACTTTAAACCATGGAGCACAATCTAGCATACTTGACCTCTTAGACTCGCAAGTCACCCACGATTTATGTGAAAGACACTTACCCCAACAATAGGGTGTGCTGGCTTAACACGCAAAGCTGGTGAGGTCAGTACAATTCCCTCAAGCATCTCTTGAATGCAAGGATATATGGCTGCCTGCACACAAATGTGAAAAATAAATTAGAGATTCTGGTATGTGCAAACAACATCCTACAAAAGTACATTGTTATGCATATTTTTCTATGTCTCACCTTTAAAACAACAGACCCTCCTGTTGAGTGACCAAAAAGGAAGCATGGTACTCCAGGGTGCTCCAACTTAATCTTTTCCAAGAAAGCTCCCTGTGAAGACGACACTTAAAAAGTTTACCCCACCAATTTTATTGGCAAATTATACACAATTAAATTAATAAGCTAATAATTGAACCCTATACATGATGATTTTCACAGGTGAGACAGGACTCAAAATATACACACCGCATCTTAAACATTTTTGGAGCAAAATAAAAACATTGCAGTGGAATGCAGCAGGACAGTCCAACAAAGGACTAAAGAAAAGGCATCTGCTAAGATACTCAATTGGAGATTGAGAATGACTTAATAAAATTTATGAAACATGACACCAGCACAGTATTCTATTTCAGATAAACACTAATGGCTCAAGAAATGGGACAAGATGCAGGAGAATAAATTCAGAATTGGGATAACAATACATTGTTGTGTAGTAAGGAGCAAAGCCAAAAGGAAAAATATTCCAGCATAACTGAACTTACTGTGTCTGCAACAACATGGTCTAGTGAAGGAACATATCCATGCAATCCATCACTCCCACCATGACCTACACCACCAAAAGAAATGGGGGAAAATTTATTACCATATCTGATGCCCAAAAAAAAAAATAAAAGCCAGCTCTAAAACTCTCCACATTGAAGTCAAGCTCAAAAACAAACACATTGAACTGTAAGAGCTTGATTGGAATAAATGAATTACGTAAAAATTCACAGAATTGATTTATAAATCCATAATTGTGATGTTCGGTATGTCAACAAAAATTCTAAAATTTTAATTCTATGGAATTGGGTATGTTTGAGTCAAATTCTGTCAATTGACGGATTTGGAAAATGAATTTTAAATTGTGTTTGGTAGAAACAAATTCCATAAAGTTTTATGGAATTCATTTAGAAATCTTCATGTCATATTGTATGTCAAAGAATTCTTTTATAATTGCAAATCTTTAATAATTATCGAATTTGTTATTCTTGAATCAAATTCTAGCAAATGAATATTATGCATGGCAATGAGGACAGGAGGGAAGGAGAACGTATTTTAAAGGGAAGGAAAGGAAGGAGTAGAGAAAGTTTTTAATATGTTTAGTTACATAATAAATAGTCATTAAAGGGAAGAAAGGGAAATGTGTTAAATTTATTTGGATGAGTGGGAGTGAGAGTGAGGGTGGAAGAAAATAATAAATATTAAAAAACAAAAAGATCTTTAAGTTAATAAGTAAATGACAGAGTTAAATTATTTGTATTCTAAGATAAAAAAAAAAATGTATATAAATTCTAATTTCTTCTCATCAGTTGAAATTATTTACACCCAAAATGTGGTACAATCAATGTCACCTTCTCATCAATATCACCTTCTCCAAGTGAATGAAGGAATCATTCACCTTCTATTCCCCACACTTCCTAATAAGTTTAAGTAGCCAAACATGATTGTAATCAATTCTCCTTTTATTCCTTCCCTTTCCCTTGGATTGCCCTCCACACATTCATAGTGTTAAAATCACAAGAGATACAAGTCATTAAATCTACAATATTAAAATACAACCTAGTAAGACGATAAATTCAACGAATTCTATATTTAAACCAAACATAAGAATTCATTTACAAATGTTTTTTTTTTTAATAAAATTCATTTGCAAATCAAATGAAATCCTCATGGGATTATACCAAAACATATATTAAACTAACAAATGGTCTAAGCTATACAAACTTAAAACGAATCCTACATTTAATCCAAACATAAGAATTCATTCACAAGATGAATGTTTCCAATGAAATTCAATTGCACATATATATTTATTCCAAACGCTATGTTTTGCGAAATGCAGTTACCTATCCAATCCATTGCATAGACTCCAAAGTTGAAGGAGATTAGTTGCCTCGCAAACTGATCATATCTTCCACTGAAGACCAAAACAGAAACGCAAAATAATTCAGCTTCAGGACGTAGTAATAAGAAAAATGAAAGCCTAGAATGCATACCTGTGCTCATTAAGCCCATGAATAATAATCAAAATGCCCCTGCAATCACAAATATTACATTATTTTAATTCGAAATTAAATCATTTCCAACAAAATAAATAAACAAGAAAAAACACGAACTTACCTGAATTCGCCGGTAACTGGTAACCACGAGCGGCAAAACAGTGCGTTCCGACCAACACCGTAGAACAAAAACGTACTCCAACGGCACTTAGAGTCGTCCCCGTCGCAGGTCATATCAATACCTTCGGCCAGAGCTCTCCTTCTCAAGGTATCTTCCTCTTCTCGGCGCCACAGGGATTGCCGCTTCGACGACTGCGAGGAGTCCGCCGACATAGAAGGAGAGGAGCAGCGGCGACGGAATATGAGAAGGAGGAGAGAGAGGAGGAATGTCTGGACGAAAATGACGCAAGTCCTTAGGGTTTTGAGGATCGGGATTATGCGGTTGCTAGCTCCTGATGTCAGCGGCTCCATCTCCGCCGTCGTCGACATGGCCGAGATGGAAAAGAGTTTGAAACTGTTAAATCGGCCGATATCGCGATATACAGGGAGAGGGGGAACAGAATCCGTCAAGGTAGAAAAAACAACGGGACAGATTCGGGGTGCCAAGGCAGCATATTTATGGGGTGGACTATTATTCCAAAGTACAAGAGGGGAAATATTAGCTGAGATGCACGTAGGGAAAGGCGGTTCATGAGGGACAGTGATTTTGCTGGTTTGGGTTTTGAGGTGGGTGAGGTGTGCGGTAGTGATGGATTTGATGGTGGGCTTGTGGGCCATCGGATGGAGGTGGAAGGTGGGGGTTAGTAGCATGGGATTAATTTGGTAGCGTGGTTTATAGGTATTTTAATGGAGGCTCGAGGGCTGTTGGAAGCTAATTGTTGTGGTTATTTTGCAGTGGGAGGGTTTTTGTTTTTTCCTCAAAAATGTTGACTCTTGGTTCAGCCAAACAGCTTGGCTGGAATAGCGTAGCTGTTGACCCCTATCACAAAAGGGTTTTTTTTTTTTAAATAAACTATTTGTCCATTTTAGATAAATATGACCCATGATATTTATAGTATTAATTATTAAAGTCAGAATAAATAACTAAAGTTTATTTTCATAGCCATTATAAACCATTTTTATATTTATAATAAACATCTTCACAAATCAACTATCACCACTTAGCAATTTTAAATATATTTTCTTATATTGATATAAAATATTTTTTAAATTCATATCCAAAATATTTGGAGTGTAACAATATATATCTAAATATAATTCTACGTTCTAAATTTTTGTTATACAATATTAAAATATTTTTTAAAAAATTTGATAATAGAAATGCTCAAATTGATAATAATATTGAATAATTTATTATTATAATTAGAAAATAATACACCAAATTTTCTCACTATATTACCTTATGAAAAATTAAAAATGTGATTTTACTCAATAATAATTTTAAGAAAAATAAATAGCACGTGACTCATAGTAAAAAAATGATAATCATATTATACGGATTAACATATCAAAAAATTATTAGTTTCTATATTAAGTGGGCTTTCAAAGATTTTTTTTAATATATTATCTTATAAATTTAGTGAATTATTAATTTAACGCGTTAATCCTGAAAAGAGCAACCAAAAATATGATTTTAAAAAATTACTAATTAATTGAATATTATTTTATTAAGATTATATTATTAATAAATTTTTAATTATTTAGAAGATACTTTGAAGATTTTTAATATTAGAGGCAATTTGAAGGAAATGATAACAGCAGTTTTCTAAAACGTTGAATGGCGGAGTTTGAGTGCCATGAAATATACAAATTAAATGGATTTTGCGGGAACGAAATTCTAACAGTTCCCTGAAATCGCCAAAGACCAACGTTGAGTTCATCAAGTCCTTACACCGCCGTATACTCCGAAAACGTCATCCCCGAGTCGGACCGCCCAAGCCGAAGCCGATGAAACAAATCAGTCGAAGATCTAGATGCCATCGTCCAAAAGCGCGTCCCTACCCCATCCAAGTATTTTACAGGTAACATAATGATTATCGTCACAAAGATTGGTCCACGTGTACACTTATAAGGACGCTAAAGGCAACTAATCAAGCGGATTTTCCGATATAGGAAATAAGCTTTGACTTTCTTTTATACACACCGACACGTTCCTTTCTTCCCAATTCTAATAAATCTTTCTCACCTAATCGCAATGTCATGGCCGATTACGTGGATGACTTCATCGATCATGTTAAAGAAATTTCTTATTTATATCTATATATCTCTTACACAATATTTTAATTTTATCTCCGTCTTCGTGCGGCTCTCTACTAGACGAGCTAAGGTTTCCTTCCTAAGCTAGCTTTGCGTCCACCATTTCGTGTAGTGGTTAGATCAATCTCTTTATCGAGTATTAAAAAAATGTTTTTAATAGTTTTTTATTTATTTTTAATATAAAAAATAAGTTTTAAATTGAAATTAATCATTTTAGTTTGATTTAGAGTCTATTTTTAGCTAATAGCAGTTTAATATTATGTGTTTAATAAATTTAGCCTAACTATTGCTATTAATTTTATGACTAATAATGATATAATGTTTCTATTTTATATATTAAATTAAATAAATTTCAATATAAATAAAAATATAATAAATAATATTTTTTTTATATATACTCATAAAATATAATTTCACAATGTATAATCTTATAATTAGTAATTTTATTTGTGAAATCTTAATAATTATTTTTATTAATGTTAATCTATATACATATAGTAATTAAAATGTTTTTCATAAATTTTTTTATAAAACTTATATATAATAATTTAAAATAATGATTTTTATATAAATAATTAAAATATTATAATTCATAGTTGGTAGTTGAATAATAAAACTTTAAGGATAATAATGGAATAAGGATAATTTTAACTTTTGTTTAGCTATTATTACATAGGTTTGGAAAAAACTTAAATAGGAGCTAATAAAAATCATAGTTGATTGGAGTTGCATACACTATCAACTCTTATTATAATGTTTACTCAACAGTTATTTCATAGATGTCAAGTAAAAAACCTTATCAGTTGTATCTATTAGCTATATCAAACATCCATTTAATATATGCTCAATCTAATTTTAATTTAATTTAATTTTAAATAAATTTAGTGATTCAATTTGATCAAAATTTTTAAATCTAAAAATCAAAACAAACTAAATTAGCTACAATATTTAAAAAAATCGAATGAACCAAATTGATTTGGTTCAATCGATTTTTTTTTAATTTTCATCAAATAGTATTCACCCCTACTCCTAAATATTTACTACTTAATCTTATACTAGCAATAATAGAAAGCACTACTTAATTTTATTCTTAATTTTTCTGTATAAACTATGGAGTAAAAATAGTGGGTATAAAATTCAATAAGGGGATAAATAATAACAAAAAATTATTTTATGTATAAAAATCAAATCTCTATTTAACTAATTAGTTGAGCAATAAAACTTTTAATGAACTAGTTATATAATAACACATTTTCAAAATACTTCAAAAATCAAGGTGTAATATATGATATATATAGAGAGAGGAAGAGATTTTATAACGAGAAAAATGGCGGGGGGTTTTTACACCTAAAGAATTTGCAACTAACATTTTAATTGTTAATATTAGTCGCTAAACTTCAAAATGATTACAATTGATATTGTTTAAATAATTTAATTTAGCGACTAAAGTTATTTGCTAAATTCAATCTCCAATTAATGATTAAAATAATCGTTATTTCCTTTTCGCTTTTTGTCATAAATCTCTTATCATAATTAGTCGTCTATTTAGAGACAAATTTTCATTTTGTTGTTAATTTGCTATTGATTTTTGGCCATTCAATATGGACCTTTTTTTTTTTTGTAGGGTTTTAGTAGCTAATTAGTCGCTAATTGATCATTAACTTCTTATACTCAATTTACTGCTTACATATAATCGTCATTTTATCATTATAGTTAGAGACAAAATGATTCAGCTAATTTTGATCGTTAAATTGTTAACTTCTAATAATGACTAATCTATATTGACTCTGTCTCTATTGGAACAAAAGGATTGGATAATTATTCAAATATTTGTGGTTAACCACTTATGGAAGAATCTTTATCCAGCAGACTAGACCCAAAGTTCTCTATCTTCCATTTCTTTGGTCTCATATTAGACCACGTCCGTATACATGAAAATTGACCATACAGCAAATCATCGGTCGCATATATATATATATATATA
>CATIWR010180642.1:0-15878 GCA_949677035.1 Omphalea diandra | reverse complement strand
CAGCCCCACACACACAAAAAAAAATTTCTTATGTATTATATAACAATCTAATATATCATCTCTATTAAATATATATAAATAAAAACATATATATATATATATATATATATATATATATATATATATATATATATATATATATATATATATATATATTCCAGACTCATTATTTCCTATATAAATTCAAAAACGCCAACAACAAATAACCTCTTTTTTTTTTTTTGGATAAGCAAATGCCCTCTTTTTAAGTGCTACAACCTTTTGAATTGTTTTTCTTTGTTTCTCTATGAGTAATGTATCATGGTTCTTATCAAGAAAATAAAATTATAGAGCTCCACTTTGAAATGCTTCAATTGCTGGACATTGCGGTAGATGGTCCCACTTAGTGGGAATTATGACGAGGGTTCTCTATTAGACAAGTGTGCTTTTTTTTTTTTTTTAATTTGTTTGCTCAAAAAAAAAAAAAAAAGTAAAGAAAAAAAGAGCGTCGTGCGCTGCGTCTACATGTGAATTCACATTGAGGATTAACCTCCTAGTCAAGTATTGTTTGGTCCATTCCAAAAAGCTTTAAAAAAAAAAAAGAACGCACATAGCACTTTTAGGACATTTTTCAGTGGGCCCTATTAGATGATAGAATCACTTCCAGAAAATAAAGCAAAAGTGTTTTGTCTGACTCAGGATGATGTGGAAGGAGGCCCCAGTGCCAAGAAAACCCAAATTCCCATTCAACGATTGTCTTCACTACTTTTTTTAAAAATATATGCATATGTATATAGACGAAATATTAAGTACTGTGATGTTAGTTTTAACCATGACTTTGAAAATCAGAACGGATCGGCCTATCAGATAATAAAATCGAGAACAAGTTAGCTGTTCAGTTAAAAACCACTTTAAAAATCAAACAGCCGCCTTATTTTCTGTTTTGTTCCCAAATTCAGATCCAAATTATTCTATACCCAAATTAAAAACACAGCAAAACTCAAATTCCAAATCAAAAACACTTTCTTTATTCAGTAAAATCCAAATTAAAAACATTTTTTTACTTCATATGACAACACTTTTTTTTTGTGTTTCGTTTAAAAGTTAAAAAGCTCGATAAAGATGAAACATAAGAGACATGGCTTTGAAGATTAAGCCTTTACCACTCATGTTTGTGGCTCACATGCTTGCGTTACTGGTTAGGATAAGAGTTGGCTTAGCTTGGGAAGACCTTCAACAAAAATCTCATCTCCAATACGAATCTCTCTCTCCCCCAATATTCTACAAAACTTTTTACTTTTGTATTTTCTAAATGATTGCATTTTGAAATATACATGAGGAGAAGGATGCGGTGATGGGCACTGTAGAACTATAAAGTCCAAGAAATATATATATCATATATTATATATCTTCAATGTGATTACTTTTATGTTTTCTGGTTGGTACCCTTCTTGGTTTTATATTTCACTTGAGATATAATATTAAATATATATTATATATGAATGTGAACTGGATTAGTTGAATCGATTAAACCGATTGATCTGAGAATTGATCGTAAAACCAAATCGATCACCGATCTAATTTTAAAAATATTTGTTTCTACCTCATTTGAGATTACTCTCTCAATGATGATAAAAACATAAAATCTTAGTACATGTTTGGTATCATGTAATTAAATATAGTGTAGTGCAATCAAAATAAATTTTATTTATTAGTTCAATTGAATTTATATTTAATTATATTTTATTATAATTAATTACATCTTATCAAACATAGCATTACAGTCTAATATATCAATAATATATTATAATATTATTGATTTCAACCTTAAAATTAGTTTTTAATTATTATTTCTTATTTATCTAATAATTATATATGATACAGTCATATATCATTATTTTTACATTATATTACGAAAAACTGCTATATCAAAAAAATCTAAATAAAAAATAAAAAACTCAATTGTCATATAGAAAAATACATATTCTAATTATGTTAAAAAATTGTTATACCAAAAAAAAATTCTACATAAAAAGTTAGAAAATTTAGTTGTCATATAGATTAGCTACCTTATAATACATAAAATTGCTATATCAAAAAATTCTAAATAAAAAACTCAATTGATATATAGAAAAACACACTTTTAAATACAAAATTTAAAAATTTAAAAGTAAAAAATTCTAAATAAAAAGTTAAGATCATATAAAAAATTATGAACATGAAATTAAAAAATGTTAAAAGTAAAAAATTCTAAATAACTTCTACATAGGAAATAAAAAACTAAAAATTAAAAATTCTAAACAAGAAGATTTAGATTAATTCTATTAATTGTTCAAAATTTTGTGGATATAAAGCAAGTGACAATGTAATAAATTATCATAAATTATTTCTTTTAAGTTTCATAAATTTTCTCTTAAAATTTTATCACATCAAATTGAAAGTATGAATCAATAGTTTACATATGAATATATAGTACATAATTATATTATAATTTTATTATAAAATATTTAATATTTTTTATTTGATTCATTATCAAAAATAATTTCATTCAAATTTAATAAATTTTCTCTTGAAATTATATCACATAAGATTAATAGTATGAATCAATAAATCTTTTATTACAACAAATTACGTACATAATTATAAATTTTAAGAAATTTATTTTATTATTTTATTTAATTGACAATAATTTTTATAAAATAATAATTAAATTTTAATTCTTATTATTGCGTAATAATTTTATTTAGTCAATTGAATAATTAATTTTAATAAAAATAAAATTTATTTAAAATTTATTATAATAATCATATCGTGTAATGCACAGGTTCACAACTGATTTAAATAAATAATGTCTTTATCATTATGTTATAAAGAAAAGTGAAATAATACGAGAAATAAGTGAATTGTGAGATAAAAGTCTCTCGTTGAAATGTGGCTCCCTACTTATATGTACATTCAAAATATATTAATTGTTGATATAACTGATAAATATTGTTGATAACTGATAATTAATAAATATTAAGTGTTTAGTAAATCATATTTAGCTATTATTGTTAATTTATAAAATGACAAATATAGATACGTGGTTGGTTTTATATTTTTATATTTTTAATTAAATAAATTAAAATAAAAAGATATTAACGTAATATTTTAAAATAAAAAGGCTACTTTGGAATTTCTACATAAATAACTAATCAATAAAATATTTTAAAAAATAAACAAGAATATCAAAAAGGTCTGTAATTGTTTTGATACAACATATATGTGTTTCTTGAATACGTATTAAAAATTAGAATGAATAAAAAAATTTAAAAGGGTATTTTTATCTAATGTTAATTATTAGTAGGTAAGGTTAAAATATTTAAACAGGAGATGTTTCAAACAATAACTATCAACCACTATTTTTAATTTTTTTTAAAAAAATTTATATTAGCTAAATCAACTATTACCTACACCCATAAGCTACCATAAATACCTTCTTAGAGTCTCCTAAAGAAAGATTATATATATATATATATATGATTCTCAAGTTTATCTATTTGATCAAGCGATTTGATTGGTTTAATAATAAATAAATTTAAAAATATCATTAAAATAACTTTAAAAATTAAAATTAAAAATATATTTATAATAATTAAAATCAAACTAAAACTAATCAAATCAATTAATTAATCTGATTCAATCCTATTAACTATTTGGTGCTGTGACTTTCTTTTTTATTTAAGGGAATTGGAGTTATAAAAAAAAAAATAAAAGACTTTCTTACAATCGTTTGAGGCTAATATTTGTTTCTATTTGAATAATTTGTTTACTACGTTTAACTCCACTTAACTTGTTCTCTAAGCATTTTTTACTCCGTCCAACTCACTATGGGTGTATTCGACTCTATTTAACTCTTTTTGTCAATTGTCTGTTGCAATGTGTGGTAGATGTGACAACAAAAAAAAGGTGAATTGGATTGTAAATAAAAACAAACACAAACATAAAAGTTTTTATAGTGATTCGATAACGTGCCTACTTCATTTCTCAAACTATCAATTAGGTTTTTCTATTCTTTTTCCAGGCTCAAGAACAAAACCTTCCCTTTATTAGGCTAAGGAATAATCTTCCATTTTACAGACTCAATGACAACCTTTCCTTTTATAGGCTTGGGAAGAACATACCCCTTGGTATTTTTCTAGGCACAATACCAACCTTTACAACCACTAACAAAGATAAATCCAAACAATGTATGTACCCTCAAATAGGCAGCAAATACACAATTTATACTCAAGAAAACTTACTCTCAAAAGGAGTAACAAAGTAACTTCACTCTACCTAAAAATACAAGCAACACCCTAAAAGGTTTGCATAAAGACTTGTTAAAAACATTTACAAGTTGTTCACAAAGTTTCTTGAAACTTTTCTCTTATTTCTAGAGTTCCAAAATGCTCCTTATATAGCCAAGTTTCAAAACTAACGATTGGAACAATTGACGTTATGTCTAACAGCTTTTCTGCAAAACTAGTTATTAGAGATGACAACACTCATTGTTCTTCATCAACCCTATTGAACTTGTAACGATTACTTCCAACGCCCATTATCTATCATTCAACGATCGTTGGCTTTTATTATAATGTTATTGGAGCAAGAACAATGTCCGCTATCCATTTCTAGAGATCTTAAACTTCGTGCTCTTTTTTTTAAACTTAACATAGTTTCTTTCTAGGCCCATTGAGCAATTTACAATGCTCGTTGGAAACCCCTTCAATACATGTTGAGAAGGGTTAATGCCCGTTTCGTGTTCCATAAGCTTTAGCTCAAGTTTGGACACTTTTCTAATGTCTGTTACGAATATGCAACACCTGTTGCTAGGCTAGACCAGCGCTCGCTACAAAATTGCAACGCCTGTGGTGAGGTTCAGCACAGCTTAACCTAGAGTACTTCTCCAATGCATGGTGCAAAGAGACAACGTCTATTGGTCCAAAAGACTTTAGCAATTTTTAGCATCCAATAAACATTCATTGCTCATCCTTCAATGTCTGTTGAATGGTCCAATACCCGTTGGGAGATGTTCAATGCCCATTGAACTTGTTATGGTCGTTTAATGTTCGTCAAGTCTTAGGGTCACATGTTCTCCAAACATTCTCCCCCTTTGACATTCATCGGGTTTGTTAAAATCATTCAAAAACACTAAAACACAAACATTAGAACTTCTTTTGATTTTGTCATAGTTTTGTTATCCTTCAATATAATATTTTTGTTATCATTCAAAACACATCATTCAAATTAGATAAGTGAGTCCAATGCCTTGGCATTACATGTTCTTCAAACATTCTCCACTTTGCATTCACAACAATCTCCCTCTTTTAAAATGATGAAAAAACCAAGATGTTTTGATATAAAAAATACAAAACTTAAACACACAAAGCAGACCAAATGTTAAAACACAAAACTACAAAGAAGACACCAAAAAAAATATAAACCAATCAAAATATCCATACAAGGTTGGATACCAATTATTGGAATATCTATACAAGACTTGATGCCAAGTATGCCACTTAACAAGTCATATAAGATACCAAATATTGTACCACATAAACTACCAAATGTTAAATATTAAACACATAGAAGATACTAAGTGTTAGTTTATACACATAAGTGATACCAAACAAAGCAATCAAAGCATCTAAAACTTCTCCTTTTGACAAAAGATATACAAAAATTCTTCCCTTAAAAAAAATGTTCTCCCTTTATAAGCATACAAATATTTTCTTTCTAAAATTTATACCAACTTTCTCAAAAACAAAACAAACATGATAGTTTTAAAAATACAGAACAAACAGAGAATAAAAACTGCCTTTCTCTATATGCTTTCTTTTAATAAATCGCCCAAGATATTCAAACACAAATTCAGTCGATATAACTTGGGGTTACATGATCTCTTCATAAATTGAGGAAAGCAAGAAAGCAATGATAGTTACTAGAGATACCTAAATAAAAAACTCTAAATTGATACCAATGTTAGTTCATAAAGTAAACTCCCTCTCAGCAAAAACATGTAGAATAAAACAACAAAAGGACTGAGATGCTTTATAGTTAATGATACCAATTGATGCCAATAGTTATGTTCTCCAAAAATACAAATATTTTTTTAAAAGAAACTTTAGTTCCTCTTTAAATTCTATAGCTCCACTTTCTATTTTGAGTAGAAAATGAGGAGCTTCCAAACTTACAAAATTAAACTTTCTTTGGTGCCTATTTTTTTTTAGGTCCATGGAGATTAGTAGCACAAATATGTTTGTCTCTCAACCTAGCATAACAAAAGTATGCTTTATGGCCATAATTTCCACAGCAAAAGCATTGTCAAACAAATGCTTTCGTCAGCTTTTATGTAAAGTAAGAGTGAGGTGGCTTCCTAAAAGATGGTTAGCAAAATGTGAAGGAACCCTTACATTCTCGACATGCTTAATTCCATAAATAAAGGCATGATTTGCCTTTGGCCTTTGAGAGTAAGGGGGCAAGCTATAATTATGCACATGTGATTTAGATGAAGATGACAGAGTTCTAGCTTTGGTAGAAGCTCTCACAAATTTTGGCTTAGAAGAAGAAGGTTTAGAATGATTAAAGCCTAGGCCATGTCTATTTCTTAAAGTCTTTTGAAAGCCTAAAATAAGATCAAAATTTTCTTTTCCTTTTGTAAAAGAGGCAAGTGAGTCTTTTAAAGTTGAGATCTCCTTTTTGAGACTCTCATTTCGAGAAGACATATTTTCATAAAATTCTTTTAGCAAAGCTTCATTTTCCTTTTATAATAGCTCAAAAATTTTCTTTAGTTCCACCAATTCGGTTTTCAAAATTTTTTTCCTTTCAAAACTTTTATCAAGATTATTGTTGGTGGATTTTAGGGTCTCAATAAGATTTTCAACAATAAACATGATCTCTAACTCTTGATCGCCCTTATTTGAATCGGTATCAAAAGAGCTAGAACATACATGTTTTGAAGAGTTCTCCTTCAATGCCATAGGGCAAAGATTGGTTCTTTCTCTTCTCTCTGTCCTTGGCTTTTCTTCTTCCTCACTCCGTTTGATGCACTAGAGTCATCCTAAGTGGCTTTATAAGCTTTCTTTTTCTTCTTATTCTTGTCCTTCTTCTCAGCTTTGGCTTTTAAGCAATCTGCTTTCATATGGCCAAGCCTTCCACATCCATACCATTCAATCTACTTAAGCTAGCCTTTACCCTTCTTCTTCAGCATCCTTCTAATTTATTTGTTATGAGAGTTGTCTGCTTTTCATCCCAGCTTTTTTTCATCATCTAAGCTAAGACATTTGGAGGAAGCTTTGAGAGTTATTTCGATCTTCTTCTTATTTGCATCCTTAAATATGGGTGGAGCTTCTCTATTTAGGTTCATCTTATAGTCAATGAGATTTTCCAACAGCTCATCAAGTGGCATGGTCTTAAAGTCCTTTGAGTCATTGAGAGAGGTGACCTTGCCAAGCTACTCCTTAGGCAGATACCTTAAAACTTTCATCATAAGTTCCTCATTAGTGAATGTTTTCCCAAGAGCCTTCATTTCTCTAACGATCTTAATGAACTAATCATACATTCTTGAGATTGTTTCATTAAGCTTCATACGGAAGGTTTCATATTGAAAAAAGAGGATCTCTATCTTGTGTTTATTTGACTTGATTTGTTCCCTTATGTGTGATCTCCAAGGCCTCTCAGATTTCCTTGGTAATTGACTTCATAATTACCATGTTGTACTCACTTTTACTTAAGGCGCAAAAAGCAAGTGGATGGCCTTGTCATTGTTAGCAACTTGCCTTTTTTCTTTATTAGACATCTCATCAATGTTCTTTTCTATGTGAGTCCCATCAGAAGTGATTTTATTAGAATGTATGGACATTTTTCTACAATTCTTCATAACTTAATGGACTAAGTTATAAGAAAGTAATATATTTTGTTCTTCCAATACTAGTAGTATGTTCCATTGAAGAAGAGAGGTCTCACAACTGATTGTCCTTCTGGTCCATGCTCATATTGGACTGTCATGGTTATATCCCTCTTGCACTTAAGTTTCAAAAGAGGTTAGGCTCTGATACCAAATGTTGCAATGTGTGGCAAATGTGGCAACCCAAGAGGGGGGGGGGGGGGGTTGTAAATAAAAACAAACATAAAATTTTTTATAATGGTTCGCTAATGTGCCTATGCCACTTCCTAAACTTTCACTTAGGCCTTTCTATTCTTTCTTCAGGCTAAGGAAGAACCTTCCCTTTTACAGGCTTAAGGACAACCTTTCTTTTTATAGGCTCAAGAAGAACCTACCCATTGGTATTTTTCTAGGCACAATACCAACCTTTACAACCACCAGTAAGGATAGATCCAAACAGTGTTTATGCCTCTCAAATAGGCAGCAAATACACAATTAGTGCTCAAGAAAACGTACTCTCATAAAGAGTAATAAAGTAACCTCACTCTACCAAAAATATAAGTAACACCCCCAAAAGTTTGCACAAAGATTTGTTAAAAATGTTTACAAGTTATGCATAAAGTTTCTCCAAACTTTTCCCTTATTTCTAGACTTAAAAATGCTTCTTATGTAGCCAAACTCTAAAACTAGCTGTTGGAATAGTTGATATTATGTCTGATAGCTTTTCTATAAAATTAGTCATTAGAGATGATAACACTTATTGTTCTTCATCAATAACTATTGAACTTGTAATGATTACTTTGAACACCAGTTATCTATTAGTCAACGTTCGTTAGCTTTGACTACAATGCCTATTGGAGCAAGAATAATGCCCGTTGTCCATTTTCAGAAAGCTTAAACTTTGTGATATGTTTTTTAAACTTAGCATAGTTGTTTTTCGCGCCTGTTGAGCAATTCGCATTGTCGTTAGAAATTCCTTCAATGCATGTTGAGAAATGCCAATGCTCGTTTCAAATTTCAGAAGTTTTAGCTCAAGTTTGGACACGTTTCCAATGCCTGTTGCTAGATCAATGCCTGTTGCAAAACTACAACGCTCATGGTGAGGTCCAACACAACTCAACTTGGAGCATTTCTCTAACACTTATTGCAAAGAGACAATGCCCATTGTAAGATCCAGAAGACTTTGGCAATTTGTAGCATCCAATCAACATTCATTGCTCATCCATCATTGTCCGTTGAATGGTCTAACACCTATTGGGAGATGTTCAATGCTCGTTGAACTTGTTCTGACCCTGTAACGTTCATTGGGCTTAGGGTCAAATGTTTTCCAAATATTCTTCCCCTAGCATTCATAACAATCTCCACCTTTGACAATTGTCGAATTTGTTCAAATCATCCAAAAACACCAAAATATAAACATTAAAGCTTATCTTGGTTTTGTTATCCTTCAAAACAATACTTTTGTTATCATTCAAAATACATCATTCAAAATAGAGGAGTGAGTGTAATGTCTTGAGATTGCATATTCTCAAAACATTATCTTCTTAGAATTCAAAACTTTGTCTTATGGCTCAATTATAAAATAAATCATGAGCTTTAGCGTATGTTTCAAATCTATTTCTTACATTCTTTTTTTAACAAAAAAATGTCTAAACTTCAATTTTATTTTAAAATCTAGCCTCACACAATATCTTATTATCAAAAATAGATAAGAGATCATTTGGATCCGTAAACTTTTTAAAAATTTCAGTCAAACTCAAAAAAGAGAAAAATAACTAAAAATTATATAAAATCTCATTTAATTTGATTTGATTCATTTTTAATATATGAAAAATCTAACCAAATCAAATTACACACACACACACACACACACACACACACACACACACACACACACACACACACACACACACACACACACACATATATATATATATATATATATATATATATATATATATATATATATATATATATTCTAAGTAATTGAAATATAATTTATTTAGATAAATAATTTATCAATAGAATTTTATTATAGAATATCATTAATTCAAAATTCAAAATTGCAAACTTAGATATCATAATTTTTTCAAAATAATGTAATCATAAATAGTTATCACTTTTTTATGTATACATTAAATAGCTAAAACTTATTTTCTACAAATAATCAAATTATCTATTTATATTAATGAGTCATTCTTGACAAAAAAAAATTATTAAAAATATAAAATAGTTAAAGATTAATTTATTCAAATATATAAAGAGTTCAAAAATAAATTAATCTCATAAGTATACATGTATAATAAATGACAAATTCAAAAAATTTTTAAAGGTAAGTATATATAATATATTTAAAATTAAAATTATTGATTAAATATTTTCTATTTATTTATAAAAATTTAAATTTTATGGACATATATGATGGATAGTAATTAATTTATAAAGTAAATACATTAGTTTAAATATGTTAAATAATAACAAATCAAAGTTAAAAAATAAATAAATACATATCATATAAACAATAAAAAATAAAATAAAAACTAAGGCATATAAATAGAATATAGAAGTAGTACAAGTGTATAATGATTAAATATTTAATTCTCATTTAATATAAAATTTAGACAAAATATTTTTCTATATAATTATATTTAAATTTTAAAATAAATAAATAATTAACTCTAAATTGATTAAATTTTATAATAAATAAATATTTATATAAAATAATAGATTCATGGGTCCTAAAAAATTAAAGTAGATTGAATTTTTATAATATATAATATACTTTAAAGTAAAAGTAGAGTATTTTTGTATACTAAAGAGATATTGGCAAAAAAAAAATTATTAAATTTTTTATATTATAAAAATATTGACACTATGCAAAAGTAAAAAAAAATATTATTTATATAAAAAGAAACAGTTTAATATGATTTTATATATTTTTTATTTTTAAGTTTTTTACATTTAATTATAATATATTTTTAGTAAATTTATTTTAATCATAAGAAATGAGATAATTTGATTATTTGTAAGAAAAAAGTTTTAGCTATTTAATATGTACATAAAAAAGGTAATTAAATATTTATCATTGCATTATTTTGAAAAAATTATGACTGTCAAAGTTTTGATTTTGAATTATGAATTAATGATATTTTATAATAAAATTTTACAATAAAGTATATTTTAATTACATGGAATAGATATATTCAATTCAATTTGATTAGATTTTTATATATTGAAAGCGAATTAAACTAAAATTAAATAAGATTTTGTATAATTTTTAATTATTTTTCTCATTTTCGGAGTTTAACCAAACTTTTTTAATAAGTTCAAAGATCAAAATAGCCTTATGTCTATTTCTATGATTAGATTCTGATTTGAGAATTAATTTGAAAGGAAAATTAAAGTTTAGACACTTTTTTATACAAAAAATAAGTAAGTAATAGATTTTAAAAATAAACTAAAATTCAAAACTTTTTTAATAATTAAGTCTTATCTTATTCACTTTGTTGACCATTTAGACTAACCATTGAAATTTCTTGATTATTTTTATTTCTTTTTACAATAAGATATTTAACACAATGTATTATAATTATATCAATATATTATTCAACTGTCAGATTCGATAAATTTAGCTAATCCAATTTTAAACTATTCAAATAAAAAATATTAAAAATAAAAAATAATAAACAATAAAATTATAATTATAATATTAAAATAAAATATAATAATGTTGAAAATCAATCTAAATAATAATAAAATAAATTACAATTTAGCTTTTAGTTTTACTAATTTAATTAACCAGTCGGATTTATTTTTGAAACACCTATTTAAAGTTTGTTCAGTAACATTAACTTAAAGTGAAGTTAACAATGTTTTACTAGATTTATTTATATGATGCGAAAACTATATGTAGTTATGAAAGTTTAGATTGGACATAATAAATTTTGAAAAAAAGATCAGTCATTATGATAATAATATATGAACAAATTAATAGTCTACCTTACAATGATTCAATATGATTCGTTTAATTAATTGAGATCACCAATTAATACACAATAAATTATGTATTTAAATTACATTCATTTGAACCATAACAAATGTTTTAAATTATATTTTAAAAATAATTTTCAAAAAATAATTTAAAGATTTATTTTAAAAAATTAATATAGTTAAATAGGATATGAATATAAATTCACTAGAAGATCCTAGAGTAATTTTAATTTTTTTCATCTTTTACTATTTATATTGCATAAAATATGTTATGTATTTGAATTAGTAATAAAAAAAAATATTTACATGTAAATTTATCTTCATGATGATATCATGTTACTATTTAATAAGCATGTTAGAATCACAATTGATAAATTTGATAGAATTAATTAGTAAGATTATATTAAGGTTGATAACTTCTATTTTATATTCACGATACATTTATAATAATATGACATAAAATATCTAACCTTAATCTTAATTGCAAATTAATAAATTTACACTGTGATAAATTTTAATTTTAATTTTCTAGTAAGAGAAACTTCTTGTAAGTCTCGTATTTGTAGGGTTATTTTAGGTGCAAATAATCTAGTAACATAATACTAAAAATATTATACTTTTTTTTTTTACAAAGAAAGATAACAATTTGACCAAATGATATTAAAATCTACTTTTTTTATTGTGCTTAAATCTTTTAAAATATTGAGCTATATCCAAATTGGATAAATTTATTTTACTTATACTCAGGATCAAAATAAAGTTGAACAACTTTATTCATTTATTGAAATTAATATCGTTTTTACTTTAAAAAGTTACATATTTTATTATGAAATTCATATTTAGCTAAAATTAAAAAAAAAATTGTAAGATTGATATCATGATTAATAAAAAAATTTCCAATAATTAAAAAAATTAAAAAATGCTTTTTGAAAAATTTAATCAATTTTGAATTTGATAAATATTTTAACAATATGTATGATAGTCATAAAATAATAATTTTAATAAATGACATAAATCTTCACTTTAATTTTAATTATGGGTACAATCAATATAAATTTAACTAAGTTTGAATACAATTGAAAAAAGGTTTGGATTTAGTGACCAAGAATTTTATAATTTTTTTGTCCTAAGAATTTCCATTTCTTTATTTTTAATAAAATATAGTGTTTCAATGAACATCATTATCTTGACACTAGCTTCAGTTAAAAATGGATTGATATGTTTTGCAAAAGTTAATTGTAGTATATTATTGGATTAACATTCTAGTGATTGAATGTTTATTTTACAATATAAAAGGTTATAAAATTAAATTTTATCCATCAAAATATTTTAGATATAATTACAACTAAAATGAAATTGACAACACTATGGCATCATGCTCCACACACATCTAAAAAGTATAAGCATTTTCTTTTAAAAGAAAAATACTTACACAAATAATTAAATGAGCAAAAATTAGCAAAAGTCTCTTGAAAGATTAGGTCATAGATATATTAATGCCATAATAAGTTGTCAAATTGTAAAAATGTCAATTATACAATCATTCATCCATAAAAAGCAAATTACTAACAAAATAAAGATGTTAATATTCACCTATATAATTATTTAAATAAAAAGTAAATTAAATTTTCTTTTAATTATAAGCTAAAGTCCAATTTGTTTGGCTATGTAGATGAGGCATCTGTCTGCCATCAATTCCAATGAATATGAAAATGGATAATATATAAATTTTCCCCTTTTTTATTTATAAAAAGCAATGTTTTAAAAATTAGATTGAACGGTTGATCGAATCAATAAAATCAAAAATTAAAACAATAATCAATTAAATTCAGTTTGAATTGCTTTTTAATAATATTTTATATTTTTAATTATTATAAATACATTTATATATTTTTTAATATTTTAAAATTATTTTAATAATATTTCTTTAAATTTATTTATTATTAAACAATTAAATGAACCAATCAGATCAGTTAAAACGATTGAATCAATAATCAATCCAATTTTAAAAATATTGGTAAAAAGTACTTTACCCCTTACCTTTGATTTTGATTTATTGCACTCATACATCTTCTTTTTAACTTATTAAACCAATATATATATACATGCAAAATTTTGTCCAATTTATTAGTAAGGATTTCTGTTGAAATGAAATAATATTTTCTGAAAAATAACAAAAAGCTAGATCGTGTGGTTGGATGAAAAATATTGTGTTCACTGCATCAGTACACAATCTATCAACAGATGAACTTTTAGAACTCTTTCCATTCATAATTACGTATTTTTCACTTATTTTCATTAAATAATTTATTTATTTATTTTAAAAATTATTTAATTTATTCTCAAAAGTCATATACCAAACTTTTAATCTTTTTTATAATCTAAAATTTATTTGAATTCTATGTCATTTGGGATTTTCATATTTTGTTTTAAGTAAATTTATTTGTTTTTAAACTCTAAAGAAATTGAAAAATAGCTACATGATTTTTCTGAAATAAAATGAATCAAAACCATTCAAAATAAAAATACCATAATTTTAAAATGAAATACAAAAATAATATACTAAGAATTCAAACGAAATGTGATTTTAAATTCCAAAAAGGTAAAAAATTTACTATGTTATTTTCATAAAGTGAGTTTGTAAATTAAATAATTTCCTAACAAATAAGCAAAAAATTGAGTAATTATGACAATTTTTGGCATAAAAATCATCTTCAAGATAGAAATTACAAATTTAAAAATAATCAAAACCAAATTAATTAAAAAATTTCACACACTTACATATACGTAAAAATAATATCACCAATCTTAGGTCATTGTCAGTCATTGTTCAGCTATCATTTTTTTGAAATAGTATTTATATAGTTCATTTATCTTATTATTTGTGGATGAATTAAACAATCATATGACTGTTATTATATAAATAAATTAATTAATAATAAAAGTAAAAGAATAAAACATTTTAAAATAAAAATTTAATTTTCAATCATAAATTTTTGATTTAGTAATATTAGAGTTAAGACAAACGTTTTCAACTTATCTAAATTAGTAAAATAATAATAATAAAAAAAGTTAATATGACGGACAACGGTCATAAATTTTTTTAAAAAAAAACCGGTAAACGTGTAGTGTGAACGGGCTCTATTAGTGGGCCACTATTGTGGAATTTTGGATACGCTTGCGACAAGCAATCTAGGCTTTCGGTGTTGCCAAGCTCAATTGGGTCCTCCCTCTCGCCAATTCCTATATATAATACACTTAATACGTCTCTGATTTTACTCTACTCATCTTCGTCCACTCCTTCCTCAATTTACCAATCCATCTCTCTTTTTCTCATACCCCGCAAAAAGTTTTAGGTCCCAGCCATTTAAATCTTTCAGTTTTTAAGAGATTTTTAATGAGTTTAGCTTCTGGGTATTACAATAGGTTCCAATTTTGGAAGTTCTAACCTGTTAAGTCGATTACCTAATAGTAAAATTTAGGCAATTTTTCGGCTTCTACATATTGCTTCAGTTCTACTTTCTGTTCATTTTAAACTTCAGTTTGTGTCTAAATTTTGTGCTGGGGGGTGGTGGGGGGGTTAATATTTTTCTCATAAGAAGCTCAATTTTTAAGGAAAATGGTTATGTTGTATAATGGGTGCACTCTGTGGAAGTTGTACCTGATTCTCGGCAAAAAATCTAGCGTTGATAAAAATTTTTATTTCTGGATTTTTCAGATCTTTAATAGGTATAGCCTGGGTACTTAGCAAGAAACCTGTACTCTGTATTTGCTCTGTCTTTTTTTTTTTTTTCACAATTTTTGTTTTAAACTACAACTTAATTAAATTGGTATAATGGGAGGGGCTTCACTGCCACCAGGATTTCGGTTCCATCCAACAGATGAGGAATTAGTGGGATATTACCTCCACAGAAAAGTTCAGGGTCTTGAAATCGAGCTGGAAGTGATTCCAGTCATCGAGCTGTACAAATTTGATCCATGGGAGTTGCCAGGTAATCCTCTA
>CATIWR010180641.1:0-22327 GCA_949677035.1 Omphalea diandra | reverse complement strand
CTCTATTTTTCTGGTGAACTAATAAGAAACTGCCACGTGGACTAGCCGTTAGACACAAACAGAGTTTTCTTTGAAGAATTTGGATTTAGTGACCGTGAAAGGCAGTAGCAACTGCGATTTCATCCTGACAAGTATTTAATGAAAAATCTGTCAAGCATGTCTCAAAGATTTGATGAGCTATGATCTACAACGTCTCTTTGGTGAAGTTTGGCTATAAATACTCCACTAAACAACCATGAAGAAGGTTGCTAAGGAATTTATTGCAAGTGATTAAAGCTCTCAATCTTTGCTACTCATTTTCTTCATCTTCTTTATGTAATTGTAAGTGTTAGGTGTGAGCATCAAACACCAAGTTGTGAGGTTTTATGTTAGCCTGTAAAAACACTGCTAGAAAGGTTTAAGTGTGAGCCTAGGGAAACACTTGAGTGAGGTTTTGTGTTAGCCTAGAAAACACATTGTTGTAAGGTTGTGTGTTAGCCATAAAAACACAAGTTGTATAAGTTGGGTGTGAGCTTGAAAATACCATTGAGATAGTCAAATACCCAATTGATTGATTGGAGAGTGGACGTAGGGTCAATTATACCCGAACCACTATAAATTGATTGTGTCTCCTCTATTCTTCCTTCTCCCCTTTTATCCTTGTGTTGAAATTTTTATCCACCAATTCAAACCCTTTCTTGGTGCCTAGGGACAACAATTAAATTTTATAAATTTAGTGGAAATTTATTTTAAAATTTGTAAATTATGTAATTTAATGTAAATTTAGTGTGGATTTTACAATTTTTTTATAATTGTATATTTATTGAAAATTTTATAAATTTAGTGCAAAATTAGTAAATTTTATAATTTAATGTAAATTTAATAAATTTTGTGAATGTAATGTAAATATAGTGTAAAGATATTAAATTTAGTAATTTTAGTGTAAATTTTATACATTTTTTAATTTAGTGTAAATTTAGTAAATTTGCTAAATTTAGTGTAATTTTTATACAATTTGTAATTTAGTGTAAATTTATTAAAATTTATAAATTTAGTGTAAATATATTGTGACTTTATTATATCTACTAATTTTAGTGTAAATTTTATGAATATTATAATTTAGTGTAAATTTATTATAAATTTAGTGTAAAATTTTTGAATTTTGTAATTTAGGGTAAAATTAGTAAGTTTTGTAATTTAATGTAAATTTAGTTAATTTTGTGAATTTAGTGTGGATATATTATAAATTTATTTAAATTTAGTAATTTTAGTGTAAATTTATAAATTTTTTAATTTAACAGTAAATTTTCTAAATTTAGTGTAAGTTTTGTACAATTTATAATTTTGTGTGAATTTTCTAAAATTTGTAAATTTAGTATAAATTTAGTGCAACTTTATTAAATTTACTAATTTTAGTTTAAATTTTATGAATGTTGTAATTTAGTGTAAATTTATTAAATTTTATAAATTTGGTATAAAATTTTTAAATTTTTAAATTTAGTATAAATTCATTAAATTTAGTAAGTTTAGTATTTGTTGGACTAGGTTGGTCAAACCTAAGTCAAAGACCTCTTTTGATCTTGACAATGAAGATTGATAAGTACTAATGTCTTGTTTAAGTATTGTTTTTGCAGTTTCTAACTTAGGTTTACATTGGAAGTTGGATGAAAATTTAAATCTCTGACATTGAGTAAAACATCCAAATTCACAGTCAGGATTCAATAAATCGCGACTGTGTCCTTGCAACAAGGATAAAATGAACTTGGGCTAGATGAATTCGCAGAGGAAATTATAGTCACGATCTAGCCGAGGAAGACTTAAATAACACACAGAGAGATTTGCGGTGGTGTACGCATCCAAAATCTTGACCATGAATTTTATAGTTGAAAGGAGGGAACCGAGTCTGCAACCATAACATGCAAAATGTCCAAGATGATCATTGGATATCAAAATTCGCTAGGGCGAAGCATCTGTCACAACAACGACCTAAGAAAGTGATTTCTCCTCACCAAACAGAAGAATTTGCAGTCCATGTTGCGCCTAAGAAGAATCTCAATCACGACCGTGACTTTTGGTTGGTTAGTCAAACACAACAACTATATTTCTTGGAGCATTAATGGTAGTAGGACACGTGGACTAGCCATTGGACACAAATTCTGCAATTTCGGTCTTCCCAGTGCAAATTAGAAATTTATGATCACAAAATGCTAATCACGATGGCAAAATCAATCTATGTTTAAATCTCTAAGGTAAGCTAGACAGATCTTTGGAAAAGACGAGTAATGCATTAGCATTATGAACTTATAACCGATTAGATGAAACTCGAACTTTTTTATTTCATTTTTAATGGCCATAATTTCTTTGAATGTTGAATGGTAGTGCTTTTCAGATTCTTTTAACGATCCACTTGCATGTGCACAGATCTGTTGCTTTCCTTCCTTTTCTTCTAAGATGATAGCCCCTAGTAGTTGTCACTAGCATTTGTCTGTAGCCATCTCTTCCCTGTGGAGGAATCTATAAAGGTGGCAACTATTGGAGTAATATTTTGAGATTTTTGACTGCTAGCATCTGACTCTGTCCTTATGATAGAGAATCTTTGTTTAGCATGAGCTATAAAGGTTTCGCATGCTTTGCATAGTGGGGAACAAAGCTACGTAGATAATTAGTAATTCCAAGAAATTGTTGTATTTGCTTTCGTGTCAAATTCTCATAAGGAAATTTTAATAATTCAACTGCAATATGGGGTCCTGGCTAGTACTGACCATCTCGAACTTTCATCCCTAAGAACTCAATTTCTTCTGATGCTATCTTCATCTTTGTTGGTGATAACATGACTCCATATTGCTTAGTGAGACTCATGAATTTGTCCAGCAGCTCTATGTATGAGTCTTCATCTAGTGAGAACAACAAGATATCATCTATGTAGATGAGTGCATTACGAAGTATAGGCTCATAAATTTTAATCATTGCCTTTTGGAAGAGAGATGGAGCTTCTTTGAGACCAAATGACATGATAGTCCACTGATAGTGCTTGTTAGGGATACATAATGTCGTTTTATGCCTATCATCTAGAACAATGCCTAGTTGCAAAAAACTTGCTTTTAAATCAAAATTTGAAAACAATTTTCCTAGCGAAAAATCAACAAACAATAAGGAAATCTTATGCAGTAGAAATTTATCATCTCTGAAGAAGTGGTTTAAAGGCTAGTAGTCAATGACAAGTCATTTTTTTCCTCGAACTTGTTCTGATCATTTGTTGACATAAAAGGTATGGCAAGTCCATTCAGAATTTGTAGGCTTAATAAGCCCATGGTCCAAAAACTGAGAACACTTTTGATAAGCCAACTCTTGGTCTTCAGGATTCATGCCAAGCTATGTAGCCTTTGTTGGGTTGACATCTTCATTGAGTTTAAAAGGTAAGGATATAAACAAGGCTGGATTTGTCCACAATGGGTTTTTGTTTTGAGACAAGTGTGGTTTTCTACACATATTGGGCTTTTAATTGTTAGACCAAATGGGTTGAGGCTAGAGAGATTTGGGCTATACTAGGCTGAATGGTAAAAGGGGATGTGACCATGGTATAGGGCTGAAAATAGCTTCTGAAATTCAAGCCCGTACGGAGAACCCTGAACTTGGCCAATTTCCAATAAAGGTCAAAACCTACAACAAGGTCTTTATCTGGCAGAGAGGCCTCAAGAAATCTCGTACGGATTTTGTAGCCCAAGAAGAACTGTACTGTAATAAGCTTTGCTGTAATAGGACTTGTATGGAATATTTCTCCATTGGCAGCTCTAAAGTACTTCTTGTGAGGCTTCCAACAATGGGCCGGAAGGATCTTTGGATTCATGACAGAAATGTGAGCTTCTGTGTCAATAAAGGCAACTGCTTTAATAGGCCTTGAGAAAGGTTCAGGATAGATCTGCAAGAATACCAAGGGAACTGGATGGTCTTCTTAAAGCTTGAGTTCTTTAATTGGAGCTACTGCCAGAGGAGTCATTGCATAACTCCCAGAGTATCTTGGTTCATCTTCTTCAGAAGAGGTGTCTTGAATGGCAATGACAGTCTCGTTAGAAGGTTCATCTTTTATGGAAAAAAGAGATTCAACATCTGCATTTTTTAGATCAAATGTAGAGGATATTTGAATTTATTGAATCATCTTTGCTGCTTGTTGCGGTTTGTTTGGACATCTTTTAGCAAAATGCCCCTTTTGACCATATATGTAATACTTGTTGGACTTCATTTTTCCCCTATACTTCTTTCTTCTAAAATACTGCCATTTCTTTTTTGAACTGATGCCTTTAGATTTTAACTTAAAGAAGTGTTTCTTTTTGTTAGAAGGGAAGACATAATTTTTTTCATCACCTTCGCATTTATCATCAAATCATTTCGTGTGCAAGATTACTTTAAGGAAGGATTCTTTGCCTGTCAAGCATCTGGGTAATTACCTATCATTCACTGCATAGTTTTTTTAGGCCTTGAATCATCAATTGATATAAATGAAAGAACAATAATTGATTTTTCCTTCTATCGAATGATCTGATGCATGGAAGTGGCTAAGATATCTGGTGAGGAGGTGATAAAAGCCTCCTTTAAGTCTTCACTTGCCCAACCATCAAGTTGATAATATTTTTTAGCCATTTGCTGGTAATAGAGATTCAAGTCCTTTTTCAACAGAGAGCAACACTTCATCTAAAAGTATTCTCTCTTTATAATGTCAGTTTCTTCTTGGGCTTTCCTCCAAATTCTGCATAGAATATACCCAAGAATTTTGAGGCTCCAGGACTTTGTACTAATGTCATCTTAGAGTATTCATCCTAAGCTGTGTACCAATCTTAGAGTCTACAATCATCCTTGTAACAAATTCTTCAAGGACAGTGCGAATAACTTTTCTAGGCTTCTTCAACTGTGAATTGATCCACGCCCGAAATTCTTGAAAATGATATCCATAAAGATCAGGGCTGGTATTGTCTAGAGTGAACCAAGGACCTCCTCAATTACTAATTAGAGGTTGTTCTTGAGGAGTAGAAGTGTCCATTTCATTTGCTAGAGGATCTACTATGTAGGCTGGATTAGGAGGTGGATCTGCCATGAACTGAGCAGAAGCTTTTTCTTCTTCGGAGGAGGAGAATAATTGTCTTCACTCTCAATTTCTAAAGATTGCAAGGAACTCTCTGATTTTGAATTGACCATTGAAAAGGATGGTAAGGATTGAGTGCTTTCTAGGTATGAATGAATGAGATTCATCATTTGGCTTTCTGGTGGTTTTGGCGAAGGTTTTTGTACTGATTCGGTTGAGGTGGTCATGTGCATGGATGAATCTTTTTTACTCAAGTTGAACTAAAAATTTTCTAGCTCATAGTTTTTTATGGAATAGGTCTGTGGATAGGCCATAGTGTTTGAGTTCTGCTGTGATAGGGATATAGAGGACAGGAGGTTTGATTGATGAGGTTTATGGTAAAGGTATTTCAAAAAGGTCTTGATATCTTTTTTTAAAAGGTTTGAGAAGCATTGAAATCCTTTTCAATTCTTTCCAACTGCTCTTTTAGTCTTTGGATCTCAATAGCCTTTCTTTTAATTTCGTCAGTGTGCACCCTTTGATTCACCATCTGCATTACCTCCTTCTGTTTCTACTCGACTTGAACCTGGAGTCTTATCACGAGCTCGTATAAATTTCTTTGGTGTTCAGTCAATCTTTCATCCACCCGTGTGATCTGTTGAGAGACTTTATCCACCTTGGATTCTATATTATTTAGAATCCTATTTTGGGCTTGCATATTTGTTGATTGCTAATTCAAAATTGCTTCAGCTGGAGTGATATTCAAGGGTTGGCCTTCTAAATCAATTCTTATGAAAGTTTTGACATAGGCCATGATCCTTACTTGGGTATTCAAGTTGGTTTGGTCAGGTAATGGTGGGAAATCTTCATCTGTAGGTTGGAACATACAAATTTAAGGTATTTTAGGTGACTCAGGTTGTTGTGGGATCCATTTCAATGTATGTTGTTTGCATGACAAAGGTGTTTGGAGGTGAGGTTCTTTAAGACAAGTACTGCTAGGTGTTTATGGAAGTGTTTTTGGCATTGGACCATAGTTGACTATATAATCATACTTCCTTGAAGATTCTCAAGTAAACCAACAGAGGGATCACCATCTTCAAATTTTCTTCGTAGCTCTGCTTCAGAACATTTTCTCCTTCTTCTAGCAGTCTTTGTTTCTTCTTCTTCATCTAGATGATATAGGCAGTCTTTACATCAACATTCTTCAAAAAAGCAATGCCCATTACATTCAAATGGATACAGAGGAGATCCATTGTTTTTGAAGTAAACAATTGGCATGCCATCTTCTGGTTCATGAGGTGTCATCATGAATTGAGTGGATAATACATTGCTTGAACTTTATTATAGAGCTTTTTCAAACTTTATTTCTACAGTTTCATCTGTTCGTTTATAATAAACTGGTTCAGTTAACTGGACAGGCTGGGTGTTTTCATGCATCTTTTCATAACTAATGACCCATGTTTTTGGCAGCAACTAAATGAGGTCATTCCTAGATATATGTCTAAGAATATGAATACACGTTAGAGCATTCTGTGAATCAACCATGATTAAGAGAGCTTCATTTTCATGTGCGAGTGAAAGATCAATGGCATGGTTCTAGATCTTGTAGATCATCTGATAATGCAAGGTTGCTATTGTGGTTGAAGCAACTTGAGGGGCTCTAGTGATTTGAATCTGGACCTTCAAAGCATTGAGAACATGCTGATCTTTAAGTGAGAGGTTAAAATTAGGGTAGAAAGTGAATATCACTAATCCTGCATTTAGTGAAGTTTCTACCGTTCCTATCACTGCATGTTGATACTGCAAGTACCTATTGTCTAGCAAGGCAATTCTTCCAAAGACAGGTAGGCCTTTCCTCCCATGGTAGCTGATTGCTATTTTGATGGCTCCAAAGTGAATGTGGGTGTATCCCTATACAACCCACTGATGAATAAACTCAAGAGGAATCTCTAGAGTAAGAAATTGTTGTATTCTTGTGGCTAGGATAGACTGGTCAAATCTAGAAGATTGAAGATACTCAATAGACTTAGGAGTTTGTCTGATTAAGGTTTTAATTGATATGGTCTAAAAGGCTTTATATTTCTGAAAGGCATCATAAGGGTTAAGGAAAGGGATATTTGTGTCTTGGATCTTTTTGTTATCAGGGATGTTGCTTAGTTTATAAAGATAGTCAATTTTAGATGAAGAGGATTTACGAAAGGAAGGAGAAGGAGGAATAGTTAATATAAGAGGAGTAGAAGTAAAAGGTTGAGAAGTAGAAGGAGTTGAAAGAGTATCTGTAAATGTAACTGGAGTTTCCATGGCAAACAAGTGTCGCTAGCCTTCAATCATACATATCATTCACCCCTGCAAAAGAAAAAGAACAACCAGGCTTTGATACCAATAGTGACTGCCCACACCAAATAGTTATGACTATGTATAGGCTACACGTATGACTATGATCAGTAGCAGCAGACGAACAAGTCCTTATGAGCAGTTCAGAATCTAACTATGGCTTCTTAGGCATCTTCAAGCCACTTCGCCATTATCCTTTAGCTTTGTGCTTTGTATCAGAGCTTAGTTGTTCTTTTTCTTTTACAGGGGTGAATGATATGTATGATTGAAGGCTAACAGCACTTGTTTACCATGGAAACTCCAGTTACAGTTACATATATTCTTTTAATTCCTTCTACTTCTCAACCTTCTACTTCTGCTCCTTTTAGAGTAACTATTCCTCCTTCTTAGTCCTTTCATAAATCCTCCTCATCTAAAATAGACTACTTTTATGAACTAAGCTACATCCCGGATAACCAAAAGATCCAAGACACAAATATCCCTTTCCTTAACCCTTATGATGCCTTCTAGAAAAATAAAGCCTCTTAGACCAGATTAATTAAAACCCTGATCAAACAAACTCCTAAGTCTATTAAGGAATATGTTCAGTCTTCTAGCATTGACCAGTGTCCTATCCAAGCCACAGGAACAAAACAATTTATTACTTTAAAGATTCTTCCTAGGTTTATTCATCAGTGGGTTTTATAGTGATACACCCACATTCACTGTAGAGCCATCAAAATAGCAGTCAGCTACCATGGGAGGAAAGACATATCTATCTTTACAAGAATTGTCTTGCTAAACAATAGGTACTTGCAGTATCAACATGTAGTGATAGGAACAGTAGAAACTTCACTTAATGCAGGATCAATGATGTTCACTTTCTACCCTAGTTTTAACCTCTCACTTAAAGATCAACACATTCTCAGTGCTTTGAAGGTCTAGATTCAGATCATTGGAGCCCCTCAGGTTGCTTTAGCCATAGTAGTAACCTTGCACTATCAGATTATCTACAGGATCCAAAACCATGCCATTGATCTCTCATTCCCATATGAAAATGAAGCTCTCTTAATCATAGCTGATACGTAGAATGCTTCAACAAGTATTCATATTCCTAGATAGATATCTAGGAATGAACTCCTTCAGTTGCTACCAGAAACATGGGTCACTAGTTATGAGAAGATGCATGAAAGCACCCGGTCTGCCTAGTCAACAGAACCAATTTATTATAGACGAGCAGATGGTACTGTAGAAACAAAGTTTAAAAAGCTCCACAATAAAGTTCAAACAATGTATTCTCCACTCAATTCATGATGACTCCTTATGAACTAGAAGATGGCATGCCTATTGTTTACTTCAAAAGCAATGGATCTCCTATATATCCATTTGAACGTGATAGGTGTTGTTTTTTTTATGAGTGCCTATGTAGAGACTGTTTGCATGATATAGATGAAGAAGAAGAAACAAAGACTGCTAGAAGAAAGAGAAAATGTCCTAAAACGGAGTTACAGAAAAATTTGAAGATGGTGATCCCTCTATTGGTTTACTTGGAGAATCCTCAGGGAAGTATGATTACATAGTCAACTATGGCCCAATACCAAAAACGCTTTTATAAATATCTACCAGTACCTATCCTAAAGAACCTCATCTCTAAACACCTTTGTCATGCAAATAACATACATTGAAATGGATCCCAAAACAACCTGATTCACTTAAAATACCTTAAATCTATATGTTCTAACCTACAGATGAAGATTTTCCACCATTACTTGACCAAACCAACTGGAATACCTAAGTAAGGACCATGGCTTATGTCAAAATTCCCATAGGAACTGATTCAAAAGGCCAACCTTTGAATATCACTCCAGCTAAAGCAGTTTTGAATTGACAGTCAACAAATACGCAAATGCAGAACATGATTCTAAAGAATATATAATCTAAAGTGGATAAAGTTTCTCAATAGGTCACATGGGTGGATGAAAGATTGACTGAGCACCAAAAAAAATGTATACGAGCTCATGATAAGAGTCCAGGTTCAAGTCAAGGAGAAACACAAAGAGGTAATATAGATGGTGAATCAAAGGGTGCACACTGATGAAATTAGAAGAAAGGCTGTTGAGATCCAAAGATTAAAAGACTAGTTAGAAAGAATTAAAAAGGAGTTCAATGCTTCTCAAACATTTAAACAAAGATACCATGACCCTTTTGAAATACCTTTACCATAAACATCATCAATCAAACCACCTATCCTCTATATCCCTACCACAGTTAACTGGAACACCATGGCCTATATGTAGACCTATTCCATAAAAAACTACGAGTTGAAAAATTTTGAATTCAACCTGAGCAGAAAGATTCATCCATGCACACATCCTCCTCAACTGAATCAGTACAAAAACCTTCGCCAAAACCACCTGAAAGCCAAATGATGAATCTCATTCATACATACCTAGAAAGCTCCCAATCCTTACCATCCTTTTTAATGATCAATTCAAAATCAGAGAGTTCCTCGCAGTCTTTAGAAACTGACAGTGAAGACAATTATTCTTCCTCTTCCGAAAAAGAAAAAGCTTCTGCTCAATTCATGGCAAATCCACCTCCTAATCCAACCTATACAGTAGATCCTTCATCAGATGAAATGGACACTTCAACTCCTCAAAAATGGACTCTAGTTAGTAATGGAGGAGGTCTTTGGTTCACTTTGGATAATACCAGCCCTAATCTTTATAGAGATCATTTTCAAGAATTTCGGGCGTGGATCAATTCACAGTTGAAGAAGCTTGGAGCAGTTATTCGTACTATACTTGAAGAATTTATTACAAGAATGACTGGCAGACTCTAAGATTGGTACATAGCTCTGGATGAATTCTCTAAGCTAAAGTTAGTATAAAGTCTTGAAGCCTCAAAATTCTTAGGCATATTCTATATAGAGTTTGGAGGAATGCCCCAAAAAGAAATTGACATTATAAGGAGAAAATACTTTCAGATGAAGTGTTGCTCTCTATTGAAAAAGGACTTGAATCTCCATTACTAGTGAATGGCTAAAAAATACTATCAACTTGAAGGAGGCTTTTATCACCTTTTTGTCAGATATTTTAGCCACCTCCATACATCAGATCATTCGACAGAAGGAAAAATCAGTTACTAATCTTTCGTTTGGAGAAATGTACCAATTGATGATTCAAGGCCTAGAAAAACTATGCAGTGAATGAAAGGTAATTACACAGATGCTTGATAGGTAAAAGAATCTTTCCTTGAAGAAGTTTTACAGATGAAAGGATTTGATGATAAAATGCGAAAGTGATAAAAAAAAGTGCATCTGCCCTTCTAAGAAAAAGAAGCACTTCTTTAAGTTAAAATCTAAAAGCACCAGTTCAAAAAAGAAATGGCAGTATTTTAGAAGAAAGAAGTATAGGGGAAAAATGAAGTCCAACAGGTGTTACATGTGTGGTCAAAAGGGGCATTTTACTAAAAGATGCCTAAACAAATCACAACAAGCTGTAAAGATGATTCAACAAATTCAAATATCCTCTGTAGTTCATCTAGAAAATGCAGATGTTTAATCACTCTTTTCCATAGAAGATAAACCTTCTAATGAGACTATCTTTGCCATTTAAGACACCTCTTTCAAAGATGATGAACTAAGATACTCTAGGAGTTATGCAACGACTCCTCTGACAGTAGCTCCAATAAAAGAACTCAAGCTTAAAGAAGACCATATAGTTCCCTTGATATTTGTGCAAATCTATCTTCAGCCTTTCTCCAGGCCCATTAAAATGGTTACCTTTATTAACACAGGAACTCACATTTCTGTCATAAATCTAAAGATCCTTTCGGCCTATTACTAGAAGCCTCACAAGAAGTACTTCAGAGCTGCCAATGGACAAATATCCCATACAAGTCTGATTACAGCAAAGCTTGTTACAATACAGTTCTTCTCGGGCTGTAAAATCCATACAAGATTTCTTAGGTCCTCTCAACTAGATAAATACCTTATATTAGGAATTGGCCAAGTTAAGGGTTCTCCCTATATGCTTGAAGTTTAGAAGCTATTTTCAGCACTATACCACGATCACATCCCTATTTACTAGTCAGCCCAGTATAGCCCAAATCTCTCCAGCCTTAGCCTATTTGGTCCAACAATTAAAAGCCCACTATAGTGTAGAAAATCACACAGTATTTCTGTCTAAAAACAGAAACCCATTGTGGACTAGTCCAACCTTTTTTTATATCTTTACCCTTTAAACTCAACGAGGTTGTCAACCCAAAGAAGGCTACACATCCTGGCATGAATCCTGAAGATCAAGAGATGGCTTATCAGGAGTGTTCTCAGCTATTGGCCCATGAGCTTATTGAGCCTACAAATTCTTAATGGGCTTGCCAAGCCTTTTATGTCAACAAATGATCAGAACAAGTTTGAGGAAAGAAACAACTTGTCATTGACTACCAACCTTTGAACCACTTCCTCAGAGATGACAAATGTCCACTACCTAAGATTTCCTAATTGTTTGTTCATTTGTCGCAGGGAAAATTATTTTTAAAATTTGATTTAAAAGCCAGTTTTTGGCAACTAGGCATTGTTCTTGACGACAAGCATAAAATAACATTTTATATCCCTAACAAGCACTATTAGTGGACTTTCATGTCATTTAGTCTCAAAGTAGCTACCTTTCTCTTCCAAAAGGCAATGATTAAAATCTATGAGCCTATACTCCATAATGCATATATCTACATAGATGATATCCTATTGTTCTTACTAGATGAAGACTCACACATAGAATTATTGGACAAATTCATGAGTCTCACTAAGCAATATGGAGTCATGTTATCACCAACAAAGATGAAGATATCAGAAAAAGAAATTGAGTTCTTGGGGATGAAATTTTGAGATGGTCAGTACCAGCTAGGACCCCACACTGCAGCTGAATTATTAAAATTTTCTGATGAGAATCTAACATGAAAACGGATGCAACAATTTCTTGGAATTGCTAATTTTCTATTAGCTTTGTTCCCCACTATGCAAAGCACGTGAAACCTTTACAACACATGCTAAAGAAAGATTTTCCATCATAGGGATCGAGTCAGACGTTAGTAGTCAAAACTCTTAAAAGATTACTCCAACAGTTGCCACCTTTACAGATTCCATCCATAGGGAAGATACTACTACAGATAGATGCTAGTGACAACCACTAGAAGGTTGTCCTCTTAGAAGAAAAGGAAGGAAAGCGACAAATATGTGCACATGCAAGTGGATCATTCAAAGAATCCGAAAAGCACTACCATTCAACATTCAAAGAAATCCTAGCCATTAAAAATGGAATCAAAAAGTTTGAGTTTCATCTAATCGGTCACAAGTTCACAGTGCTAATGGATTGCTCGTCCTTTCCAAAGATCTAAGAGGCAAAGAAATTCATTCCTAATCCACAGTTGCTTAGGTGGAAGGATTGGTTTAGCAAATACTATTTTGAGGTAAAGCATATAAAAAGCGACTCAAACCTCATCCCAGATCTCCTATCGAGACCTTAAGGCATCTCCTTCCTACACCTATTTTGATAAATTACAAAGAAAAGTCTAGTTTAATCATTATCTTGTCATCTTCCTTGAATGGTTTCAACCATTGGGCAGATGGATTGATTCAATGCGTGCTAGGGTCCAATACTGCTCTCGTAATACAATATTAAATAAAAGGGTCATCTTTACTGTTCATAGGCCCTGTCTCATTGGTCCTTCAGGGTTAAATCTAAGGATGCTAGGGTGTTTGCATTATTATAAGGAATACCTGTTTTCCATATGGACTAATGCTCTTGACCATTATGAGTAGTTTCGAGAATTCTAACGCCACATATTTAAACGCAATAAAGTCATTCCCAAGAAAATATGGCCTACTCTTGCAGAAGATGCTCATTGGACATTCTTCCTCGATGATATCATAATGATCTCAGGGCCATGTACAGAGACTAGAAATGTAATCCAAGTTAGAAGCTTAAAGCCCTTGATAGCCAGATGTCTGAACCATACTCCTAAGATCCCTATGAACCTGAGGACTTGTATAAAAAATATGGGGAGAATCTAATCCTGGCAGAAAAGATACAGGCTAAACTTCAAAATGGGATAGAGGACAAAGACTATGAGATAATGAGTTTATCACCATCCCATGAGCCTATCTAAAAAGGATAAAAGAAAATATGCTTTATCCTAGTTTGGGGTGATGTTTTTTCATGTCCTTTGAGTTGGCCACTTTTGTTTGTTTGATTATAATTATTAAAGTAAACTGGCTATTTTAGTTAGTGTGGTTTGAGCTAGCTACTATACTTTGTCTGTTTGTAATTATTAAAGTAAGCTGGCTACTTTAGTTAGTGTAGTTTAAGCTGGCTACTTTTCTTTGTCGGTATGAATGGACTAGCTACTTTAGTTTTTCAGTTGTAATTCTAGCTCCTTTTCTCCATTATATAAGTAGAAGCTCTATCAGTTGTAAACAAGCAAGAATTCCAATAAAACTTCTCTCTTTTTAAAAACTATGAGTCTCTAAGCCTTCGCTGCCAATAGCTAAAGATTACTATCTTCTCCCCTGCCATATTCTTCTTCTTATCTCTCTCTTTAGTCTCATAATCTCCTATCTACACCATATTAAGAGGATTGTAGAAGCCATTGGTGGGCGTACTAAAAGGACTGTGGAGCCATTGGTGAGCACAAAGCTAAAGAATAGTGGCGAAGTGGCTTGAGAATGCCTGAGAAGCCATAGTCAAATGTAGAACTGCTCATAAGGACTTGTTAGTCTATTACCACTGATCATAGTCATACGTGTAGCCTATCCATAGTCATAGCTGTTTAGTGTGGGTAGTCACTATTGGTATAATGAACATGAGCTTCCATTTGATAATGCGTTGACTAGTGAATTTGACATAATGCATTCTATAACATGATAATGGATGCACTAAGCTGGGATTTGATTTGAATGGAATGAGTGAAGCTCCCAATTTGATATCTAAAAAGTTATATGAAATGCTAGATATAACTAATGAGGATTTGTGGCCTAGTTGTGAAAAACATTTCAAGTTATCAGAGGTTACCCGACTGATAAATATCAAATTTGAGCACCATTTATCTGAGAAGTGTTACAACAGTATTTTAAAATGGTATAATGAGTCATTACTTGAGGATAATATAATGGTTGATAGTTTTTATGACATGAAGAAGTTGATGTAAGATTTAGGTCTTATAGTAGAGAAAATTTATTACTATAAAGATAATTGCATGTTATAATGAGGAAAGGAAAATGACCTGATGATATGTAAGCTCTATGATTTTCCTAGATATAAGTGCATGCCTCGATGATCAAGTATATTTAAAAAAATTCCATATAAAAACATGTATTACTTTCATTTGACATCGCAACTGTAAAGATTTTATGCTTCTGAAACAACTGCCCAAGTATATAAGGTGGCATGTGAAGCATAAGCAGGAAAAGAGTTCGATAAAATAATGCTCCTGCATGGAAGCATTTCAATCGCATAAATTTGTAGTTTGCATCTAAAATTTGCAATATTTGTCTGGGATTACACATTAATGGTTTTCAGTTGTTTGGGCAATATGGATAACAATATTCATGTTGGCCAATTATTATTACACCTTATCATTTGCCTCGTTTGATGTGTATGAAGGAGGAATATATATTTATTTCTATTTTTGTTCCAGGATTTAATAATCCTAAATAAAAGTTGGACGTATTTTTGCAACTTATGATTGACGAGTTGTAACAATTATGAAAATTTAGGGTGGAGACAAATAATATTTCAATAAAACATAATTTTCAAATGCGAGTTGCTTTGCTATGGATTGTAAGTGATTTTTCTACTTATCGTATGTTGTCTAGTTGGAGTACTCAATGTAGACTTTCTTGTCCATATTGCATGGAACATATTGCTTCCTTCACACCTTTGAATGGTGGTAAGTAATTATGGTTTAATACTATCCATAAATTCTTATTACTTGATCATTTGTTTAGATAAAACAACATTGCATTTCTTAAGAATTAAATAGTTAAAAATTCAGCTTCGCCCATATGGGCAGGAATGGAAGTACTATAGGAAATTACTGGATTATGATTAATGAAAGTAATTGGAGTTGGGTCCGAAGAGTTATTGCTCAAATATCAAAATGAACATGATGTGGGTGGAAGAAATTAAGTGTATTTTGGGATTGATTTGCCTTATTGGAATACTAATTTGATGAGACATAATTTGGATGTTATGCATATTGAGAAGAATGTGTTTGAGAATGTTTTTAATAGCTATGATGAACATATAAGGAAAATCAAAAGATAATGCGAAATCTAGAAAAGATCTAAAGTTATTTTGTTGCCATCCAGAGTTATTTTAGGAAAATGCAATAGAGAAATATCCGAAGCAAAACTATACACTAGATAAGTAAAGTAAACAAATATGAATGGCTAAAGAATATTCGATCTCCTAATAGTTATATAACTAATATAGGTTGATGTGTAGATATGCAAAAGCTAAAGTTGTTTGGAATGAAAAGCCATGATTGTCATATGTTTATGCAATGATTACTTCCTATTGCTTTTTGTGAGCTATTATCTTCACAAGTATGAAAACCATTCTTGGAGTTGAGTATGTTTTCAAAGAACTTGTTGCACTAAAAATTTGAAAGGAAGCATGGCACTTTTAGAAATTCACATTCCTTTAATTTTGTATATGTTGGAGTGAATTTTTCCTCCAAGTTTCTTTGATTCAATGGAACATCTAGTACTACATTTGACATATTAAACAAAGCTAGTGGGCCCTCTACAGTACAAATGGATGTATCTTTTTGAGTGGTACACATCATTTTGTTATATCTATTGTAAATTTCAATTACAATGATATTATTTTATCCATTCATACATACTCTAGTTATATGTTTATGTTATAGATTTCTTTAACACTTAAAGAATAATGTCAAGAATAAAGCCTGGGTTGAAGGTTCAATTTGTAATGCATGCTTAGTCAAAGAAGCCTCATCATTTTATTCATATTATTTTGAATTACATGGGTTGAAGGTTCATTTATAAGGCATAAAAAGTGCCTTAAAATGATGATGATAGAAACAATGAAATAATTAATAAATACAAACCTTTTATATTGGCGATGTAAGCTTATTAAGTGAATTATGCTCCTTATCCAAGTTTATAGTGAGATAAAGCTTATTGGTGGGTTGTATGCAAAATAAAAGCTATATTATTTGTTAAAATGAAAGATGATTGTGTTATTAAGAAAATTGTCTCAAGATGTATTTCAAGAGGATGTTAACAATTTGCCTCTCATTGAAATTACAAAAGACAAGCCACCAAGAAGTTTAAATGATATGAGTATGTTGTTCATCAATTCAAATGATGACATTGAAGATATTTAGTTAGACAATGAAGTGGAACTACAATCAAAAACTACATCATTGGAAGATATAATGTCTAAAGATGATATAGAGTATGATGATCCTAAGTAAAAAATTTCATGGTAATTATATTTCAGTTAGGCATATGTACATGTATGAATTGTTTGTTTGTTATGTAAATATTATATTAGATATATAATTGTATATGTAAATTTAGATGACACATCAAATACCTAGTGTTCAGTTATACCTACTCGAGGTGTTACGTTGAGTAGAGGATGTAGTAATCACATGCCACCTTTGCCATTGCTTTTTCCATCCAGCTTTACTACTTCTACGCTTATACTATCATTGACTCCTTACAACTCCATTTTCTTCTACTCCTTTAACTTCGTCCCTTCTTATAGCTCTTCTGTCTACTCTTTCTACATTATTGGATCGTACCACATTCAGAGGTCCAGTTATATTGATGAATCTAAAGGATGCTTGTATAGTGCCTGCTCTCAAGTTACGACCTCAGGTTTTTTTGATAACATGGGAGGTATGTAATAATTATTTTTTCATTTTTTCCATTAAATATTTAATAATTATCACACTAACTTTTTCTTTTTTTTGCATTTTGCATTTTGCATCTGTCTGATAGATGCAAGCATAAGATCCATCTAGATGGCTATACATAGAAGGTCCGATAGTCTATGAAAACCTTATTAGGGCTAATATTCATATGTTATTTTATTTTATTTATTTGCTAATTTTTGTCTATTTATTATTGTTATAGAAGTCGTTTTAGTGGGATCAAACAATCGACACTTTTGTTTAGGCAACCTTCCTTAAGAAGACCAATTTACACAGACATAGTGGGATTCTCATCACTTTCAGGTTTTGTCTCGCTAGGCCAACCTCAACAGAAGGACAAAGAAAGGAGGTCCTAACTCAGGTCCATCTAGGGGCACAAAGGGCCTATAACCCATTGAAAATACACTAGATGACTGACAATTAAATGTATTTAATTTTTAAATTACTCTTTAATTTTTAATTGAGTTTTTTAATTTCTTCCTTTCAATAACTTAATAATAGGCTCAATAATTGGCATGAGAAGTTCCGCCAATCGATATCTCGGTGTATACACATACACAACAACATGACATGCATACCTTCATTAATATACACTCAAGGATTGTTAATGTCAGTCATAGGCTATTTAAATTAAAATTAAAATTTTATTATTATATTATTATGATTATCACTCATATTTTCAAAATGCATGATGATATCAATAGACAATGTGACCACCTATCCCAACCAACTCCTGGATCTAGTGAGCCTCATTAGTGGATGAGCATGAGATTTTCTTGCTAGTGGTGGGAGGCCGGGTAAAAGGGCAGATCTATGGCATAAGTGATTAGACCTCGCATTTTTACGATAATTTCTTAAGTGTTAGCTTTAGACCTAGTATTTTTACGATAATTTCTTAAGTGCTAGCTCTTCTTTTATCCCACTGCCTTCCATCGAGGACTTGCAGCAAGAGGTCGACAAGTGAGTAGATGAGATGATCACAATATATCACTCGCGCATTCAGTCTATTAATGCACAAATGCTTGTTATGGAGGATTGGTTGCACTCAATGTTTCAACATATTGGGTTACCACTTCCCTCTTATTTGCAGATAGTGAAACCTGATGTTGCCACTCTTGTTCCTCCTACTCTTGGTCCTAGTGTTGCTACTCCTCCTCCAATATTAGATCCTACTATCTCAAATGCTGATGATTATTTGCCCAAGCAGGAGGACACATCAGATCCTAGTTAGATTTATATTATTTTTGTATTAACACTTTAACTTATACATATATATATATATATATATTATATTTTTATAATTATTTATGAATGTTATAATTATTTAATATTTCATATATATATTTTATATATATACAATTTAAAATTACAACAAAATTAAAATTTAAAAATTCCTCTAAATAAAATATTGATGAATTATCAATAAAAATTAAAAATAAAAAAATCTCCTTTAAAATTACCTATGAAAAATAAAAAAATAAAAAACCTCCTTGAAAATTTTCAATGGATTACTGATGGAAACTAAATAAATGAAAAAAACCTCCTTTAAAGTTATTGATGGATTACTGACTATTTTCATTTCAAATCACCGATAGATTTATTGATGCTTACTCTGTCGACATAACAATGGTTTTGGATCCCACATGCCAACAAATTTTTTGTTCAAACTCCATCAATAAATTTATTGATGGACCAAAAAGTCTGTTGATAATGTATTATGGACCACTCCTTTCTCAATCAAATTTTTTTTTATCAGTATTCCTTCAGTAATTGTATTCACCAATTGATTTCCTAACATTATTGATGGATATTTTCATCGATAATTGTGAGTGTCTTGGGTTTTGTAGCTGCGCTCGAATAAGTGGAATTTTGTTTGCAATTTCTACCTTTTTATCGATCATCGAGGGATCAAGAGGACGAAAGTTATACATTGGTAATAACCCGTACTCATGGCTCGCATTTTGGATTAATGAGGGATCTTTGAAGCCTCACGTAAGATAAAACCCTTTTTTCAAAGAAGTAGTCAATGAGGGACTAAGGTAAGATGATACTTTTGTACCATTACTAGGTCAAATATGGAGTCGCCATCTGACTTTGGTTGGGACAATAATCTAGGAAAGATAAAATTTGAACTTATGTTATTTAGAAGTCTCAATCCATCTTCACCCATCAAAGATCGGGTTTGGAGTTGGGTACGACTTGGAGAAGAGGTTAGGCACCTTTAAGTCTCCCAGATATAGGGATTCAGCCTTCTGGCCATCAATGGTTCATGATTACACTTTGCCTTTATTAATAAATTTTCCATTTTTCCACCTAGGCACGTCCATCTAAACAAGCCATCAACCATAACAATAAAGTATTCAATGTATGAATGATATGCAAGATGCAAGAAAGCAACATATAATATATACAAGGCTTGGATGGGGAATACACATCAAAATGGTGGGAATATCATGCAATGAACTTAAATAGATAAAAAAAGCATCCATTAATTAGATTTCTTAACCTACAAAAATGAATATGAATTAGTCCATAAAACATAGATCAAATGGAAAGAAAGCAAGTTAGTACATGAAACAAGTATAACAAATGAAATGAACTCAAAAGCATAAGAGATGAATACAACACATATTATTATCTCTTCCATGTAAAAGATGCCTAGATTTGCTTCTAAGTCCATAATATCACATTTTCACATAACCATCCAACAACTAAATAGAACAAAAATGCATAAATCATGAACATGAAAAGAATAGAACATGCAATGCAAAGCATTTGGAGGATGTGAAGTTGTCTAAGGCAAAAATTCAACACAAGAGGGATCCTATGATTGATGAATCCTCACCCTATGTGGCTCTAAAAGAGTATGACATCCATAAGTACCATTAACCATGTAGGGTTAACATACAATACAAGAATAGAGAAGATTAGGGGCGCCAAAACATTATTCGCATACTTTAAGAATATAAACTCCCTACATAAAGTGAGCTCTCAAGGTCAATAGAACTTCAAGTTCCTTACTTGATTATGGCTCTAAGATGGTTAAAACAAAATCAAAATACCTTTTTAAATTCAAATGGAAAATTCCAAGAGCTTTTCTTTTGCTATGATAAGCAATAAAAAACCATATGAAACATAATCAATTCTCCATTTTTGAAATGGATAGAGGTCCTAGGTCATTAAACCTCACCCCATTCTACTACTAGAATCATAAGACATCATAAAAAAAAACTTTAAAAAAAGACATAAATTTGAAGGAAGGGAAGAAAATAGACTTTGTAAAAATATCTACCAGTCAAACTGGATTGTACAACCCAATATTAGGGTTGTATAGCCTAAGCAGAGGGTTGTACAACCTATAGACAGGGTTGTAACAACCCCTGTTTCCTGGGTTTTAGAAGCAGAGAAAAAAAAGAAGGGAAATGAGGGGGTTTCTAAATGCCTTTGTGTGTTTTTGTGCCCTTAGAGGCTTACAAGTTCGATATTTTCCTTTAAAATGCTTAAGGAATGCACAAAGTTAAAGAGATTAGGTATAGTTCTATCTTAGAGTGAGTTATGGTGAGCTAGAGTTTAGGGTTTATGTGTTTGAGTGATGTTTGAGAGGTTATTTTAGTAGAGTTTATTAGGGTTTCCAAGCCTCCTTTTCTTCTCTTAAAATGAGGGGCTATTTGTAGGTGTTGGATGGGTGCATAATTTCAAAAATAATTATGGTTGCACCATGGACACATCCAACCACATAAAAGGAGATTAATGTAGTGTAATTAGGGTTTACACATGACTGTACAGCTAAGAAAGGGTTGTACATCCATCTGTCAGGGCTATATAACATTAGAGTTTAAGGGGGCACCAATTTCAGAAGATTCTCAAAGCTAAGGCTTTAGGGTGGGCTCTATAGCCCTTTATATGGTTGTACAACCTTGGTGTATAGGTTGTACAACACTACTTGATGGGTTGTATAGGCTTGCAGCTAGCCTTGGGCTTGGTCATGGGTTTAGTCTTGAGTTTTTCCAAGGTTTTCTAGGGCTTTTTATCTCTTTCTTTTGCAATTTCCTTTATATTATGAGGAATAGATTCAATGATTTTTATCATCAGGCGTTGCATTTGTAGGCCTAAAATCTAGTACCAATAGTAATTAATTATTTTATTATAGTGAAAGTCTTCACTACTTACCACATTTTCCAAAATTTGATAAGTTTAACTAAGAATCCTAGGTAAGTTGTGGGTTTAGGGCACATTGTTATGGGTTTGCTAATGCTTTTATATGGATTTGACCCTAACCAACCTAATGAGCACTACAAAAAAATGTTTTTTTTTGTGACTAAATATTCGCGATGACACTTATTTTTCATTAGTAAAAAACTTATTGACGAGCAAAATCATTTGTTATTGCAAAAATTTAAATTGCTAATTTAAGTATTAGCGATAACCTGAAATATTCATCGCAACTATTTATTTTGTTTGTCGCAATTGAATTGAGGAAAATTTTGGCACTAAAAATTTTAGTGACAAAATTATTTTTATCCTTGCAAAAGATTAATATTTGCGATAAATTTGTATCATTGTTGCTAATAATTCATTTGTCATAAAGTTTCATCCTTACTATTATTAAATCATGTTGTCATAAAAACTAGCAAGAAATATCATGTTATCGCAAAAATATGTATTAAAAAACCAATTGCAACTAGTAATTATTTGTTGCAAAAACTATGTTATTTTTTGCGCAAATTGTTTTAAGTACTTAAATTTTAAAATATATTAATTACGAAAGTTAAGTTGATTGCAAGTTAATATTTTTATGTAGGACCTTAAAATAATTTTGATGTACATGAGTTATTTTTATAAAAGAAAATGAATATTATTATTTTAATAAAGTACCTAACAAATAAATGTATAAGATATAAAACTAAAAGTGAGATAAATAGAAATAGAAGGGCATGAAGTATAATTTTATAATCCTTCCCTTTCCTTCTTATTATATATATATATATATATATATATATATATATATATATA
>CATIWR010180631.1:0-11173 GCA_949677035.1 Omphalea diandra | reverse complement strand
GAAAATCTCTAATTTTTGGGTAAATCTTATCTTGGCTCATGTTGGTCTTCATCTACTCTTGATGAATCATCTTCTTCCTTTTCTTTATCAACTCTCCTTGTAGAATCATCCAATTCTAGCTTTTCAAGATCATTTACAAGATCATCAACAAAAATACCTTTCATAAGATCAAGTTTACTAGATTCATCAAAAATAACATTCATAGATTCTTCAACTACCATTGTACTTTTGTTAAAGAATTTATATGCTTTACTTGTGGTGGAATAACCCAAGAAGATTCCTTCATTTGTTTTGGAGTCAAATTTCCTAAGATTATCCTTGGTGTTCAAAATATAGCACTTACATCCAAATACTCTTAGGTACGAAATTTTGTGTTTTCTACCATTCCAAAGCTCATAAGAAGTTTTATTGAGAATGGGTCTTTTGAAAACTTTATTTGCAATATAACATGAGATATTAATGGCTTCGGCCCAAAAGTAATTTAGTAAGGAATACTCATTAAGCATTGTCCTAGCCATTTCTACCAAAGTTCTATTTTTCCTCTCTACAACACCATTTTGTTGTGGTGTCCTAAGAGTTGAAAAATTATGAAAAACTTCATTCTCCAAACAATAATTTTCAAATGATTCATTTTGAAATTCCTTTCCATGGTCACTTCTAATAGAATATATGAAGCAACCTTTTTCATTTTAAACTCTTTTTGCAAAACTTTTAAAAGCATCAAATGAATCATTCTTATGAGCTAGAAAAGATACCCATGTGAACCTAGAGTAGTCATCTACAAAGACTAGTGTATAATGTTTTCCACTTAAGCTAGCACTTCTAGTGGGTCTTATTAAGTCCATATGGATAAGTTGAAGTGGTCTATATGTACTTACAACAATTTTGGCTTTGTGAGAGGCATGGTGTTGCTTTCCCATTTGGCATGGACCACATGTCTTGTCTTTGGAGAAATTTAGCTTAAGAAGCTCTTCTACTAACTTTCCTTTGGATAGGCTTTGAAGAAGATCCATGCTTGCATGTCCAAGCCTTTTATGCCACAACTAAGCTTCATTGCTCAAAGATAAAAGACACTTAAAAGATTGGTTAGCCAAATTGTCTAAGTCAATTGAGTAGGTATTGCCTTTCCTTTCACCCTTGAAAATGACTTCATCATTCACTAAAGTGGTGACTTGGCATTCTCTAGGATCAAAGGTGACCTTATTACCTTTGTCACACAATTGACTTACACTTAACAAATTATGTTGTAAGCTACTAACTAAAAGAACATTATCCATTAAAGAACATCCATTCTTACCAATGGTTCCAATGCCAATTACCTTACCCTTGGCATTGTTACCAAATGTGACATCTCCACCCTCTTTTTCTTTCAATGCTGTGAATAGCTTTCTATTTCCAGTCATGTGCTTGGAACATCCACTATCCACATGCCAATTGCTTGATTTGGTGGTTGCCACATTCCCCTACACAACAAAAGTGAGTTACCTTTTCTTAGGTACCCAAGGATACTTAGGTCCTAAGAGGTTAGAGTTTGAAAGGTCATCTAATTTAAGGTGAGCCTTCCTAATGAAATAATGAATGTTAACATGCCCATATTTCATGCAATAACGACATTGGAATTTAGATTTAGGAGTCTTTCTCCTTTGCACATATTTAGTATGAGTAGGGGGTCTTCTCATACCATGGTCATGTGAATGCATGCATGAACATGTATGATAAGTAGGAGTAGAAAATTTTTTATGAGAATGACCATGCTTTTTGTTATAAATGTAGGCATGGTTAGCTCTTTGAGTCTTAGCTCTAAAGCTTGGGGGAGCCTTCTCTTTGCCCTTAAGCTTAGGAGGCTTAGTGCTAGGAGCACTTTTCTTTCCAATTACCTTAATGCTTGAGGTTTGAGGTTGTGAAGCCCTAACAAATGTAGTTTGAGATGATGAGGAGGCTCCATTGAAGCCTAAACCATGTCTAACTAGTGGTGGTCTTTATGACACAATCAATGTGTCTAAGGCTTCCTTTCCTTTATGGAACTTAGAGATTGAGCTTCTAAGCTTAATGACTTCTCCTTTAAGAGTGTCATTCTCCATCCTTAATGAAGCCATAAAAGAAAATGAAGTGGAAAGTTTTTCTACTGAATTTTTTAGTTCTTCTCCTTTAAGCACCTTTTCTTATAAATTTTCACTTGTGACTTGTACTTGTCACATCTCATGGTTAGAGCCTCTAGAAGCTCTTCATCTATCTCATCAAATTCAAAATCAAAATTAGAATGAGAAGAAGTGCTTACCTCATTTGAAAAATCTTCTTGTGCCATGAAGCATATGTTGGCAACGTCTCCTTCTTCTTCTTCTTCACTTGAGTTATCATCCCAAGTGGCTGAAAAACTTTTCTTCTTCTTCTTGTCCTAACTCTTTTTCTTCTTTAATTTAGGGCATTCATACTTGATGTGGCCTTGCTTGCCACATTCATAACAAGTGACTTCTTTGGATTTCTCTTTTGGATTAGGAGCTATCTTCTTGAAGCCTTTTCTTTCGTTTATTATCTTGATCAACTCCTTTGTTCTTATTGAGAGCATTGCTAGCTTCTCCTCTTCCGTATCACTTTCTTCATCAGTTGAGATGATCTCTACCTCCTTCTCTTTTGTTGAAGCTTTAAGAGCTATGCTTTTTCTTTCTTTCTCCAGATTGTCTCCTTAGCGTCTTAGCTTCTTCATTTGTTCATCTTTTTGCAAGGCCAACTTATGAGTTAAGAGTTTGCCTATCAACACATCGGTTGGAACCTTTCCAATTTTTGAATTTAACTCTTGTATGCTGCAAACTCTGGCACCAAATTTATCTAGAGGAATAGTTTTAAGGATTTTGGTGTTTGCCTCATAGATAGTAAGAGTTCTTTCAAATTTCTTCATGTTAGTGACAATGGACAAGAGCTTATTTGCCATTTTTGTGATGCTCTCATTGTCTTTCATCATGAAGAGTTCCCACTCAGTGACATATATCTCCAAACGGCTTGACTTGACTAGAGTTGTGCCTTCATAATAGTTCTATAAAGTCTTCCAAATGGCATGAGTTGTTTGACAGTGTTGCATTCTTCCAATCTCTTCTCTAGAGAGTGAGCTTAGAAGAATGTCCATTGCTCTATTGTTCTTGCCATTTGACTTTCAGTGTGCTTCAACCCATTTGCCCTTTGGGATTAATTCTTCATTACCATCCACAACCCTGGTGGGTGGCTTCCATTCCATGATGACCATATCCCAAAGATCCACCATATCCATGTCAAGATATATCTCCATCTTATACTTCTAATGAGTATAGTCTGTTCCATCAAAGTATGGCTTGAGTTGTGAGTGGATTCCCTCTTGTGCCATGATCTTTGTTCACCCAATGAAGGTTTGATTGTGAACTGAGGCCCTAATACCATTTGTTGGCCCTAAGCACTAAGAAAGGGGGGGAGGAGGGGTTGAATTGGTGTATTAAAAATTAAAATTAGAAAGAGAGAAGAGAAATGAGATGGGAGGAAACACAAGATTTATAGTGGTTCAGGTATGATCAATCGTATGTCCACTCCCCAATTCTTTAAAATTGGGTATTCCACTATATTTCAAAGGTGTTTTCAAGCTTACACCAAACTTTTACACTTGTGTTTTGAAGGCTCACACAACAACCTAAACACTTGTGTTTTTAGGCTTACACAACAACCTTTACAACTTATGTTTTAACAGGCTCACACAACAACCTCTCTTAGTGTTTTAACAGGCTCACACTATAACCTATTACAAATTGGTGTTTATACTCACACCCAATAATGACTTAAAGAGTAACAAAGAGTGAGTAGCAAAATGACAAGAGTTTGGGTACAAAGTTATTAATTCTCTTACATTTACATCTGTTTAGTGAGGTATTTATAGGCTCTACCCACCAAAGAGACGTTGCAATAAAACTAGTATAAAATCATCAAAGTATGCTAGATAGATTTTCGTATTAAATGATTAATAGTCATTTCGCAGTCGCCACTACTTTTTCGCAGTTACGAAATCTAAATTCCATAAGGAAAACCCCATTTGTGTCTAACGACTAGTCCATATGGCAGCTTCTAATTAGTGCACCAGGAAAATATAGTCGTTGTCTTTCACCTGCTCTCAAAAGTAGTGGTCGTGATTTATCTTATATAGGACGCAACTCTAGACACAAATTCCTCTGCCAAAAGTGTTCATCCTCTTCTATTGGGTTCGCGGTCACTACCAACAAGTTTTCATTGCGATTTTCTAGGACACTTGTCAAGCTGTGATTGTGGACTTGTTTGCATCGTCAGTTACTTCAAAATTCGTGGTCGCGACTGAGGCAAGCTTTACATCATTTGTCACTTTTAAAGTTCTTCCTTTAGATGAGTCATAGCTAAGAATGACTCCGCGATTTCATCTGTCTGATCTGCTAATAAGTCTTCTAATGGATTGCGGTCGCGAATTTTAGATTGCAGTCGCGATTTAGAAGTTACTTTATGTACTTTGAAGATTAAGATTTCTATCCAACTTCTAACTTAAAGACTTTCACAAAAACTGCAAAACAACACTAGATAGAAACATTAAAAATGATCAATCCCCTTTGTTAAGATCAAAAGACGCCCAAGGGTTAAATACCCTAGTCCAACAGCATCATTAAACATCCATCTTTAATGGCCCTACTTAAGGATTAATGAAAATTAATTCCATCTTGCCCCAAAAGTATTTCCCAAAATGCTCTAGCACTATACTTTTTGGGATGATCACCCATACCTCCTCTATACAAGCCAAATGCATCTTTCATAATGGTTTGATCAATGGTATACTAATTACTAGAAAATCTAAAGACAATGAAAGTCTCATACTGATTTTCAAAAGGCAATGTTGAAAAGAACTCAACGTTGAGTCTTTGTAAGATAGGATGTGTGTAAATGAAATTTCTCCAAAACCAAGCTACCTAAAAGATTTTTCATCCTCTCTATGAGCTCTAACTACACCAAAGTTAGTTCATCTAAAAATTTACATGCAACATGTATTCTCACTTCTAGTGACAGAAATTTCTCACCTACTTCATCATTGAAGATAGGAAAAATAGAACCATACTTTGATGATATGTCTTTGGGTCCTCTTTGTGGTTACTTTCCCCCTTATCCTTGATAAAGATGTTATAGATGTGATCTTAAGTTGATGAGAATAATGATGGTTTAATGGTAGTGGTTGTGGAAGAATAAGAAAGGTAGAGAATAGCTAAAAGAATAGGAGAAACTTTGATGCTTCAAACAATATTAGTTGCTTTCAAAATCTAATAACGTGTTTGATTGAATTGTGAGTGAACATGGAGAGAATTTGAGCCTATTTATAAACCAAAAAGAGTGGGTGATGGGTGGGAACATATAAAATTCAAAGTGGTTTGAAAAGTCCTAAAAAAGACTCCCCCTAAAGAGGTTTTCGTAGCTCGTGACACATGCTGTGAGCGTGATAGCTTAGGCCATCATGTTCTGCAGTGGAACGAGGTCATAAGCTACGATTGGTCATAGCCTGTCCATGTCAGGTTAGTCGCAACTTCTAACTTTGGTCATTGGCGAGACAGTGCTTAACTCTGACACTTATTTTTTTTCCTTCAATTCTCATCCCCCTATACAAACTAATGTCAAACACCTTCTAAACACATCAATAATGATTAAAATACATTAAATGAAGATTTTCCTTTTGCGTAATTCATAAAACATCAAACACTAAACACTAAAAATCAAATCAACATTGACAAATATGAAACAAACATTCAAACTAAAATTTAAACCTTACAAACTTTTAATCAATATGCTAAAATTCTAAAATTAAAAACAAACACACTAAAACAAAGATGTGAAACTCTATACCCTAGAAAACTTAATCCATAGGATTATAAACCAAAGAAAGACACATATTAATTCTTCCTTATTCTTCATCTTTCTCTCTTTGGTTTTGGTGGCCTTCCTCTTCCTCTATTTGGTGGTGAAGTATAAATCTCCATCGGTTCATTCTCTTTTTCCTCCTCCTCACTTAATGATGAATCCTCCACCTCAAAGGGACATGGTATCTTCTTCTTAATAGACTCCATTGCTACAAATTGCCTAAAAGAGTATGAACACTTATTCTCTCTAGGGTAAGCTATATGGTAGCAATAAAATGTTGTTGCTTATTTTGGAGTGGAGATTCTAGTAATTAGAGGTGGAATTTTGGGTTTGGGAAGCTTCAAAAGGTGGAAGAGGTAGGGGTTGCTCTTCATTTACATTAGTTAGGATGGGTTCCATCTTGATATTTCTAATGCAACAATGAAGGAAGAATACAATAGTAGTTTTCTTTCCATCTACTTATAGATGATGACCCCCCCCTCCTTGTGCTTATGGATTAAGTAATTTTAGAGCACTTAAAACTTTTTACACACTCCTCCTAACTAAATGATTGCTAATCCTTTCCTTATTTACCATTTTGACATTGAATTAAATAAAAACATTTCAGTAAATATTTACTATTTATTGCAAATGTCATAACTCATGGCAAGTAACATCTTGACACCAAATTCATACGAAACATTCAAATGAAATTGTTACTCCCCTTTATATTAAGACCTTATTTACTTTGTTTATTTTAAATGTCTCTTTCTCTTCCATTATCTCCATAGCAACCTATCAAAAAGATGTAGGACTATTATTCAAAATTTTACTAATACTAACTAATAAAAGAAAAATTAAAAAATTGGGTTACCTCTCAAGAGCGCTATTTTAAGGTCTTACAGCTTGACTCTTCTTCTTCTTTAACTAGGTGTGGAGATGAAATGGAGGACCCCTCCATGCTTATTAGGCTCCATCTTAAAGTAAGGTTTAAGACATTGTCCATTAACTTTTACAATCTCTCCTTTATGACTTTTTATCTCTATTGCTCCATATAGATAAATTTTCTCTATCACAAAAGTTCTCGACCACCTTGACTTTAATTTTCCAAGAAATAACCTCAACCTAGAGTTATAGAGCAATATGTATTGACCCTTTTGAAATTCATATCACACTATATGCTTATCATGCCATTTTAACTCTAGTCCTTATTCCTTTCCTTTTTAATCCTTATTTTCTTATATTTTCAAATATCTTTCCTCTACCATTTATGTTTTCTTGATTTTTTACATATCAAACTCCATTTGTTTGTTTCGTAGTCCGAAGGTCAATTTACCAAGCTCCACATCAATGAGGGTTTTTCTTATTACTATGAATGGTCTTCCTTGGATTAGTGGTATCTCATAGTATTCCTAAGTCTAACACCACAAAATCTGCTAAAAAAATGATATTTTCCACCTTAATGTGAATGTCATCAATAATACCCATGGGATACTTGACCAATCTATCTACTGGTTGTAAAGTCATTCTTGTCTCCTTAAATCACCTATTTTAATTCATTAAAAAGAGAAAAAGGCATTAAGTCAATGCTAGAATCAAGATCACAAAAAGCTTTATCAAATTCTAATTCACCAATTTCACAAAGTATAGTAAAACTCCCTCGATCTTTGACTTTTTAAGGAAGCTTATTTTACAAAATGGCACAATACTTTTTTATAAGAGTTATAACTTCATACTCCTAAAGGCTCTTTTTATTAGAAATTATGCATTTGAGAAATTTGACATAAGAAGGTATTTGAGCTAATAGTTTTAAGGAATAAAATGTTGATGTGAATCTTCTTAAAAACATTAAGGAACTTAGCAAAGTCCTTAGTTGTTGAAGGCCCACACAATAACCTATACTCATGTGTTTGAGGCTTACACAACAACCTATACACTTGTGTTTTGAGGCTCACACAATAACCTATACACTTGTGTTTTTATAGGCTCACACAACAACCTTTCTTAGTGTTTTGACAAGCTCACACGACAACCTATTACAATTAGTGTTTATGCTCATTCCTAACAATGACTTAAAGAATAGAAAAGATTGAGTAGCAAAATTGCAAGAGTTTGGGTACACAGTTATCAATTCTCTTACATTTACATTTGTTTGGTGAGGTATTTATAGCCTCTACCCACCAAAGAGATGTTGTAATAAAATTGGTACAAAATCTTCAAAGTGTGCTAGACAAATTGTCGCATTGAATGCTTGATAGTATAAATTTACAGTCACTACTACTCGTTAGTAATCGCAAAATCTAAATTTCATACTAAAAATCTCATTTGTGTCTAACATCTAGTCCACGTGGCAGCTTCTTATTAGTTCACCAGTAAAATATAGTTGTTGCCTTTCAACTGCTCTCAAAAGTTGTGGTCACGATTGTTCTTGTACAGGCCGCGACTAAGGATGCGAATTCGTCTGTCAAAAGTGTTCATCTTCTTCTTTTGGACTCACGGTCACTACCAACAAGTTCTCATCGTGATTTTTATCTTTCAATGGTTACCTAGGACACTTGTCAAGTTGTGGTTGAGGACTTCATTCCCTCTTGAGTTACTTTGAAATTTGCGATCGCGACTGAGGCATGACTCACACCGCGAATTTGTCTGTGACTTTGGCTTTCCTTACACCGCAAATTTGTCTGTGACTTTGGCTTTCCTTTCTTTGAATTGGTCGTGGTAGAGAAGTGGCCCATGAATACATCTGTCCATTTTGTCAACTTGTCTTGGTCTAATTCACGGTCGCAATTTATTAAGTTGCGGTCGTGAATTAAGAGGCACTAGCTTACTTTGGAGATATTTACTCCTTCCAACTTCCAATGCAAAGATTAACTAAAAATTGCAAAATAACACTTAATTTGAAACATTAGAATTGATTAATCCCCTTTGTTAAGATCAAAAGAGGTCCAAGACTTTAGGGTTAACTACCCTAGTCCAACAATCTCCCCCTTTTTTTATTTTGACAGCATAGATTGATCCTAAGTGAAAAATAATAAAAAAAAAATGTGAAGTTGGAGTATAGCATGAATGAATGCTTAAGATGAAACTTCTAAGTTTGGCATTCAATTAATCAAAGTGAAATTTGTAAAAAAAAAAAGTTAAGTGTGATGCTCATGATGCTCCCCCTTAACATATGCTACAATTTTCAAGTTAATATTCCCTTTTCAACTAAAATACTTACTATCTCTCCCTCTTTGGCAAGATCAAAAAGAGGGTGTAGGAGGGAAAAGAGAAACAATTATAAGCATACATAAGGAGTAAAAGAAGAATACTTTTATAAAGGTAAAAACCATCAAACACATAAGGCAATGTATTGCAAGAAAATAACTTTTTATTTATATAACTGTGGGATCACAATATTTGTTAAACAAAAAGCATAAAGAAAATGAAAACAAATACAAAAGATCCCTAATCTAGAGGAGTGGAAAATCATTATCATCTACGGAAGATGGTGCCTCTTGCGCTTGTGTTGCTCCCTCGGCTTCATCCCCATCCTTAACATCATCTTCATTGCCATCTTCATCTTGCGTATCTTCAAATTCAATGAAGTCAAGAAGATGGCAAAGAGGAACTTCTAGTTTCTCTTTGAGATCCACTATATCACTGTGGAGGTGTGAAAGGAAGAGGAACCTTCTCTTCATCATCCTCATTAGCTTGTCCAACTTTTGATCAATGGTGGTAAGAGACAACTTTGTCTTGGCTTTTGGATGAGGATGAGGGACTTGTATGGTGCATTCTTTAATTTGAAGCCTCTTTCTCTTTGAAGCTTGGGAGGTTTTCATCTTCTTTGCCCTTATAGCACTAAGGGTATAAACATATGTGTCTGGATGAGTGGCATTGGCGTTTATAACATAGGTGAGGTCTATAAAGTTTTGAGATGGAAAAAGCTTCTTGGTGAGGAATTTCTCTTTCTCCTCATCAAGTGCTCAAACAAAATGGTATATGACTGTAACGTGGGAGGGCAAGAGAAACTGGCTTTTAGGTTTCGTATTCATGTGGATCAATTGATTCATAAGGTATCGACCGATTTGGATTTGTTTGTTATTGACAAGTGTTGTCCCTAGGCACCAAGAAGGGGAGTTGAATTGGTGTATAAAAATTTTAACAAGAAGGAAAAGGGAAGAAGAAAGAGTAGAAGGGAGACAAATAATTTATAGTGGTTTGAGTATAATTGACTCTACGTCCACTCCCCAATTAATCAATTGGGTATTTCACTATCTCAATGTGTTTTCAAGCTCACACCCAACTTGTACAACTTGTGTTTTGATGGCTAACACACAACCTTACAACAATGTGTTTTTAGGCTAACACATAACCTCACTCAAGTGTTTCACTAAGCTCACACTTAAACCATTCTTGAAGTGTTTTTATAGCTAACACTACAACCTTACAACTTGGTGTTTAATGCTCACACCTAACAATTACAATTTCATAAAGAAAATGAAGAAAATGAGTAGCAAAGATTAAGAGCTTTAATCACTTGTAATAAATTCCTTAGCAACCTTATTCATGGCTGTTTGGTGGTGTATTTATAGCCAAACTTCACCAAAGAGACGTTGCAATCATAGCTCATCAAATCTTTAAGACATGCTTGACAAATTCTACATTAAATAATTGTCAGGATCAAATCATGATCGCTATTGCATTTTGCAGTCGCGAAATTCAAATTCTTCAAGGAAAACCCCATTTATGTCTAACGGCTAGTCCATGTGGCAGCTTCTTATTAGTTCACCAAGAAAATATAGTCATTGTCTTTTACCTACTTTCATAAGTCTCGGTAGCGAGTTTTCTTGTACAGGTCGCGATAGAGGATGTGAATCCGTCTGTCAAAGTGGTCATCTTTCTTCTTCAGGATTCGCGATCGCTACCAACAAGATACCTCCGTGAATTTTGACTTCCAACAGTCTTCTGGGATGCTTGTCAAGCTGTGATTGTGGACTTGCTTCCCTCTTGAGTTACTTTGAAATTCGTAGTCGCGACTAAGGCGTGACTTTTACCGCGAATTTGTTAATCACATTTTAGCTTCTTCTTTTCCATAGGTCGCGTCTAAGAATGGCTCCATAATTTCGCCTACCTGAATTTTAACATGCCTTAATATGAGTCACGGTCTCGAATCCTAGATTGCAATCGCGATTTACATGTCACTTTGGAGTTTATCAACTCCTTTCATTTCTTCTTGAGAGATTTATTTATTTTTGCAAAATCAACACTTATTTGAAATATTAGTGATGATCAATCTACTTTGTCAAGATCAAAAGAGGTTCTAGACTTAGGA
>CATIWR010180630.1:0-11641 GCA_949677035.1 Omphalea diandra | reverse complement strand
AACTAGATGCCCACGTCTGTCCTCATCGCAAACATTATATAAACATCATATAATTTGCCTCCATTACTATCCTCATAATTTGCTATATATTACTTGCATTACATTTTCTTCCTTGTAGATCACACAATGTTGAGGTGGAGGAAAATCCTTCTTCTGATATTACTTACATTCTATTTTTCATATTTACTTTTCGCTTCTGTAGCAATCGCAGGGCTGCCCCGGCCTTTTGGTGGAGATGAGGCCGTGTCTAGTGCCAACGATATGGGTAATATAAAGAGCAAAGGGCCAGTACCACCTTCAGCACCTAATCCCTGCACTTTCCTCCCTATATATGATCCTCGACATTGCCATTGATACCGCCCCAGTTAAACGCCATTGTAAGTGCATATAAAATGATATATTTGAGCTTTACTTTATGTAATAAAGAATGATTAATGCTTGCGTGTTATTCATTGTGTGCTTGCACAGTTGCACTGCATTTTCATTAAGCATTGCTTCATTTTTTATTTTTTATTTTTTACTGGAAAAAAGGAGGCAAGCCTCAAACTAAGCCAAGCACCTGCGATCGTAGGTGACTCCACTCACATCATACAATAACCAGGTGAGAATACCATTCGGTGGAGAATCCAACACATGGAGGCCAACACCCAACTACGTACCCAAGTTAGCTAGATAGTCTGCAGTAAAATTCGCCTCCCTATACACATGCTGACAAACAACCTCCCAATCTCTGCTTGATATTTGACGAATCCTCTGGACCAGCCCCCCATTACGATTGAAAACCATGGTGTTGCCGAGAACCATGTCAACCACAGCCTTGTTATCAGCCTCCGCTATACACCGTCTGTACCCTTTCTCCCAAGCTAACTTGAGGCTCTCATAAATACCCAACAACTCAGCAGCCATAACTGAACAAAGCCCAAGATTAACAGTAAATCCTCCGAGCCCAACACCAGTTTCGTTCCTCAGAATTCCACCAGCTGCTGCCACACCCATCTCTTGCTTGACAGCGCCTAAGCTTAAACCAAGACGAAGGAGGACACTGCCAAGTAATATGCTTCATGACGCAAGTGAAACGACCATAGCACCCTATTAAACGCTAACCACGTCCTCCAAAACTCCTGAGCTCTCAAATTCACCAAATGCACCATCTCCAGGGGTGATTTGTAAAAAGTTGTAAAAAAAAAAAAAAATTAGGGAAAGATGGCGGGTGAAACAATATTTATAAAAACAAGATAGTTAAAAAATTATTTAGCAGAAACGAATAATTAAATTAGTCCATCTACCAATTAAACTAATGAACGTTTGAGATTTAACGAGTCCTTTGCAGTTTTCATTTGCTGTGCACAAATGTTTCAATTGCATGTTAGAGCATGCAATTAAAACATATTATATATTATATTATATATATTATATTTACTTTTAAATTTTATTTTATTACATATAATATATTATTATATTTTATTTATTTATATTTATATATTATTATATTAGTTTATATATATTACTATATATTATATTAATTTATTTATTTATATATATACATATTAGATATTATATTTATAATTATATACATTCTATAAAATAAATATATATTATTATTATTTTAAAATAAATATATATATTATATAATAAATAAAATAGTTAAGATATATTCCATATTAAATAAATAAATTATATAATTTAAATTTTATTTAGTTAAGAGATATTCTTTTAAGTAAAGAATATAAATACACATTTAAATAAATTTTAAGTAGAGAAAAAAAAAAGAGTATTAATGTACTTATTGATTAAAGATGTTCAATTCTGTTGTTGTTGCATAGAATCTCTGACATAGTAGATATTTCAATGTGCGCCTCTGCATGAATCTCTGGTTGTTAATTTCAGCGAATTGTTCATCATTGTTTTGTATTGAATTTATCCATTGCCGAAGATTACTTACTTTTATATCCTAGTTATATAGAATAATAATATGATTTATTTGTTTGATATAATATATAATTATAAATAAAATATATTAATATAAATAAATATAATATTATATATAAATAAAATGTAAATAAATAATATATAATAAAGATATAATTATATATTATATATAATAAAGGAATATATATATATATATATATATATATATATATAGACACACACTGTTTGCATGCACTAATGTGCATGTAATTGAAGTAATATTTGGTCTGCCACTTTAAGTGGTGGATCAAATGTTATTTGATGAAAATTGAAATCAATCCATTAAATCTCAATGTTCGCCAGTCACTTTGATTGTCTCTCTTTAATCAATAATTTTATTATTTTATTTTTATAAATATTTTTTCATTAAATATCTTTTTTTTACAATTTTTTACAAATTACCCCATCTCGAAGCACTCTTGATTAATACTTATAGGCGAAATCAAGGAGCTGGCATGGGCTGAAACCCCTCCTAACTGACAATGAGACAGCAATAGATGAGAGATAGAGGCTCTACTGTAATGGAGGAGAGAAGGAGAGAAGATGGGGTTCAGGAAGAAGAAGTCTCCCCTGAAGCTTTTTTTTTTTTTTTTTTTTAAGTAACGATCCAAACGAAATTGTTCCTTTTAAGTGGAACGGTTAAACAAAAAAAAAAAAAATATCAGCGATCTTCTCACCTTCTTCAATATCAACAACAGCCTTCTTGTCTTTGTCTTCATCCTTTTCTATAAAAGGTGTCACATGTTGTTATCATTTTTCATAAGGGAGAGGAAGTGCGACATTTGTTTTTTGTTTTCCTATATTTGTTTTTTGGTGTTGACAGGTATAAGGGAATGAATATGGGAGCTTCTAAGTTAGGTATTGTGGGGAAGGGCCTTGGCTTAACGGCATCTATTATTTTCTTTTGTTATGCATATAGAAAGTTGGAATTTATGAGAATATGCTTCAATTTTGGTGAATGAGTGGGGTTTCACAAATATTTATTGAAAATTAGTCATTAATTTATATGTTTTTAATATTACTATTATATACTTTTAATACATATTGATTTTAGTTATATTATAAAATTTTTGAAAAAATTTATAATAGTATCGTCGCGATCATTACAATTTATCTATTACATATTAACACGTCTATAATGCAATTACGATCACGACCGCACTGTAAAATCTTGTCTTTATCTATTTTCGCTTTCTTCTCCTTTTATCTTCTTGTTGTCGTCATCGTCGTTAACATACCTAAAAATACTTTTTAGTTCCGGCACTGTTAACACCTTTGAAGACATACTCGTCGCTTTTACTCCAGAGCACCCAACACATAGTGCCGAATCAGCCCAAGGGACATCGCCAATATTCGAATTCAAGTTATACCGTAACCAATCCAGCAGCTCCATGGAAAAGAAACCAGGCGGTCCAGGTCCGTTGAATAAACCATATCAAATAGCCCTGGCATAGGGGCAGTCACATATGGCCACCATACACCACCCACATTCCGACTCAGTAGTAAGGTGTCTTCTATACCTTTCCCTCTTCGTCAGAAGCCTATTTTTTGCTTCGAGCCATAACAACACATGAATACGTTACGGACCTGCCCACTTCCAAATCAAATTCCACAAAGGTTGAGAATCAATCATATTCATGTTTGGCAACAACCCATAAGCAGAATTAGTGGAGAAGACGCCTGAGCCTGAGAACCGCCAAAAAATCTCATCATCAGGACCACCCACATAAGGAGGAATCGACGCTAAACACAACAGCTCACTCGTCCCTAAAAATTAATTCAATAGAGATCAATTCCAGTTACCCTCATCAGTCACATAATCACACACTTTCTCTTATTAGATGTTTTTTATGTAAACTAATATTAATTATTGATTTATTTTAATTTTTTATAAAACAGACTGAATAATATGTTTTATTGATTAATGGATAAGTCCAATTGAATTATGATCAATGGGTTATGGACTCATGACACTTTTAGTAAAACGATATAGAAGACGGTCATGTGCATGTCTAATTTAACATAGATCTGTGATGGGTGAGTCTGTTAAATTCATTATAAATAGACTAATTCTCATTTTATGCCTTCTAACCTTAAAAAAATTTTTAACTGCTACATCCATTAAAAGTCGTCTTGAAAGAAGGTAAAAGAGAGGAAGACTTAGCTTTTATTTTCATTCTTCTGATATATTTCTTGGTATTTAATTTCAGTAGTTGTAATTATAATTCAAAATAATATTAGATCTAATACGTAAACATGTATGAAATTCGTTTTCACTTGACTATTGATTAATATTCTAAATTTATGTACTAAATTCTAAATAAATTTTTATATGTGGTATTAGAGTTAGAGGTTGTATATAATTTAAAATTTTAAATATTTTATATTAATAATTAAATTATGAATTTATTTATTTATTTTATCTAAAAAATGATTAATTAAAAAAATTTTTTGAATCAGGGCTCGTTATCTCTAAAACCTAGTGTTTTTCGCGTGCAACAATTGTCAGTTGATTTTGATCCTTTGAAATAAGTCTACAACTACCAAAGTTTGGGTTTGCATTTATTGTTTAACTTTGGAATACTGGCACCCAAGACTCCTTGCAGGCATTATCAATTGCCTAGGGATTCCCCTCTGAATTGGCCACGTTTCCTCAAATTGTTGTCTGAATACTGCTCCTAGACTACAGATTAGAGGTGTCTAAATCATCCAGTGACAAGGTTCCACGACTTCGAACCGAAGCTGAATAAAATGCAGTTGTAATTGTTTCATTAATATCCAGTCAGCCCAACACATTTATATTCATATGTATGAGTTGATTTCAATGATTATTAATATATATATATATATATATATATATATATATATATATATATATATATATATATATATATATAATATTTGAGTGATTTATATATAGTTAATTATCAATTTATAATTTAGTGATATTAGATTTATATTAAAATAAATAAATAAAATATAAATATTTGATTTGTATACATATGAGATAATAATCATGTATTTAAAATTAAAATATATTGTGTTTGGTACCTTATATAGGTTTAATGTATATATCTGTGTTTGGTATGTATTTTACTTAACCTTTTATTAATCTCTAATTAAAAATAATTTTATGAGTTAATATGGATGATACCACCAAAGTGGAACATCTATTGAAATTCATAGAGTTATTTTTAATTTTTACGAAAAGATAATTCTAAATTAATGTATATAATAATATGTCCAAAATGAATTATTAAATGCATTGATTTTGGAAGTGAATGTTGGAATGAAACTATTTGTATTAAAAGTTGCATTAGTCTAAAGAGTCTTCTGCCCAAAGGGTATAGAATTCTTGAAAACTTGTGTAATCTCGATTGTGTGCTTCATAACTAAAAATTCTATTGTATATACATGTTCTGCCCAAAGAGAAATATATTGTGATGCCAGAATTTTCTAGATTATGTAAATTATAACTTTAATTTTGTATATAGTCTAATTCTAATACATGTTTTTGTTTTGTCTCAAATAGTCTCCTTTAGTCTCAATAATAGTATTGTCACTATTGAACTCTTGACTAGCACAAATTTTAATAGATGGAAAGATGACATTCAATTTGTCTTTAGTAATGAGTGAAATAGATTATGCTTTTTATGAGGATGAGCCTGCTAACCTCACCCATGAAAGCAATATCAAAGAAAATGAATTACATGCTAAGTGGGAGAGATCTAATCGTCTTAGTCTTATGGCCATGAGGAAACTATTTCTGAATACCTTAGAAGTAGTTTGTCCACTAATGTTACTGCTAAAATTGTTATTGCTGCTGTAGAAGATAGATACTTTGTATTTGATAAGGTTGAGGTTGAGACCCTTATGAGTCGGTTAACCGATATGAAATACAACCATATTAGGAGTGTGAGGGATTACATTTTAAATATGGTTCACCTTCAAACCAAATTTAGGGGTCTTAAACTTGATATTTCTAATGAATTCATAGTTCACCAAGCCCTAAACACTTTGCCTCCTGAATTTAGCCAAATTAAGACCACCTAAAACACTACATGGACCATTAATAACCTTATAACTAAATGTGATGCTGAGGAAAAGAAAATTAAGAAAGAGAAAGGTAAGGTTGTCATGCTAATGATACAACCTAGGGTTGATCCTAAAAAGGATAAGGGTAAGTTTAAATCTAATTATTATGTTCCTAAAAAGAATCTGAATTTTAAATGGCATGGTAGAAGTCATACCAAGAAGGTAGGTGATTATGAAATTGTCTACAAGAGTATGATGAAATGTTTCTTTTGTCATAAAGAAGGTCATAAGAGAAAAGATTGTCATAATTTCATAGCTTAGCTAAAGAAGAAAGAAGAAGAATGTACTCCTTTGGCTTATGTTTGCTTTGAATCTCATATGGTTGATGTACCACCAAACTTTTGGTGGCTTGATAGTGGTGCAACTGTTCATGTTGTTATTACCTTATAAGGGTTCATAAGCAAAAGAAAGCCAAGTGAAAAGGAGTCTAAGCTTAGAGTTGGAAATAATTTGGAGATAGATGTCGAGCAAGTTGGAGTAGTTAGGTTAACATTGAAGTCTGGATTTTGTCTCGTTTTGGAGAATGCCTTTTATATTTCATCTTTTAGGAGAAATTTAGTTTTTGTTTCTGTTTTATATAAGATTGGATATCATTTTGATATTGGCAATACAAGAGCCAATATGTTTTTAGACTTTGAATTAATTGGTAATATTCGATAATTTATATAGATTGTGTTTAGATGATGCTAGTAATTTTGGACCTTCTTGTAAAACCAATTTGTGACCAAACGATCCTTAGTTAAAGAAAAATCATTTTCATTGTGGCACAAACATTTAGATCATATATCTAGAGAAAGAATTGAAAGACTAGTGAAAGATGACATTCTTCCTTCTCTTGATTTTGAAGATCTAGATGTTTGTGTGAACTGTATAAGAGGTAAATTGACTAAGATTAAAAAGAAAGATGCTAATAGAAATTCAGATCTTTTGAAGATTTTTCACATTGATATTAGTGAACCTTATTTACCTACTGTTTGTGACAATAAATATTTTATTACCTTCATTGATGACCTTTCCCGTTATGGTTATGTATATTTGATAAAAGAGAAATCTGATGCTCTTGAGATGTTCAAAAATTTCAAAGCTGAGGTTGAAAAATAATTAGGAAAAGTCATTAAAATTGTGAGATCTGATAGTGGGTGAATATGATGACAAATATAATGATATTGGGCAACATATAGGAACGTTTGCCAAATATATGCAAGAGTATGAAATAATTGCCCAATATACCATGTATGGTAATCCTAAACAAAATAGTATCGCTGAAAGGCGCAATCATACTTTAAAGGATATGATGAGTATATCTAACTTACCTAAATTCTTATGAGGTGAGCCTATAAAAATTATCTTTTATGTTTTGAACCGTGTCCCTAGTAAATTTGTACCTAAAATACCTTTTGAGTTATGGAATGGTAGAAAACCTAGTTTGAACTACTTTCATGTTTAGGGTTATCCTGCTGAGGTTAGAATATATAATCCAAATGAGAAAAAGACCGACTCTAAAACTACTCATTGTTACTTTAGGGGTACCTAGTCCATTCTAAATGATACAAGTTCTATTGTCCTACATGTCACACAAGGATTGTAGAGTCCATGACTATAAAGTTTTTAGAGATGGATGTTGTTGATCTAGATATTTCTGAACCACCTATTCATGATGTACAAAGTGAAACTGTAACTATTCCTTTACCATCATCTCATGAAAAGATTATAAAGGTTATTGTTCAAGTAGGTGGCGATGGTGAGGGTGCAGTTGATCTTCTTCCTCCTATTGAGAATCCTCTAGAGTCTGTTGTAGTTAAAGCATTACCTGTTAAAAGGTCTATTAGGGCGAAAAAGTCAGCAATGTCAGATGATTATGAGATTTATCTTGGTGAAGGTGATTGTCATATAGGTTATGTTGTTGATCTTGTATCTTATGATGAGACTATTAATAGTATTCATTCTAATTTATGGATTAATGCTATGAAAGATGAGATGACATTAATGAGTCGTAACGAAATTTGAGAACTTGTGGAACTTTCTACTAATCATAAACCCATAAGTTGCAAATGAGTATTCAAAACTAAGAAGGATTCTAAAGGAAATGTTGAGAAATTTAAAACCAGATTGGTTGATAAGGGGTTACACAACGTGAGGGTATTTATTATAATAAGATTTTTTTTCCTTGTTTCCTCTAAAGATTCATTTAGAATAATAATGGTCTTAGTTGCTCATTTTTTATTTAGAGTTGCATCAAATGGATGTCAAAACGACATTCTTGAATGGTGATCTGCATGAGGAAGTTTACATGGTGCATCCTGAGGGTTTTAAGGAAAGTGGTAAAGAACACTTAGTTTGTAAGCTGAAGAAATCTATATATAGTCTCAAACAAGTTTCTAGTCAATGGTATTTAAAATTTGATGAGGTAGTCACTTCACTTGATTTTATATAGAACAAGATAGATCAATGCATTTACCATAAGATCAGTAGGAGAAATTTTATATTTCTTATTCGCTATATTGATGATATTTTACTAGTTAGTAATGATATAGAGATGATTTGTAAGACTAAAAAATTACTCTCTAAGACTTTTGATATGAAAGATCTTGGAGAAACATCTTTTATCTTGGGTATTGAGATTCGTCGTGATCAGTTTGGTCATTTATTGGGTCTTTCTTAAAGGGCCTATATTGATCGTGTACTATTTAGATTCAATATGCAATCTTGCAAAGGTGGTGATACTCATGTTGTGAAAGGAGATAAATTTAGTAAAGAGCAATGCCCTAAAAGTGATATAGAGAAATAGACCATGAATAATATTCCTTATGTCAGTGTTTTTGGCAACTTGATGTATGCCTAAGTGTGTACAATACCAGATATTGTATACATTGTTAGTGTTTTTGGTCGATATCTTTCTAATATTGGATGAGATCATTGGGTAGTTGTTAAAAAGATAATGAGATACTTACAAAAGACAAAGGATTATATGTTGGTTTACAGGAGGGTAGATGATCTTGAAATAGTGGGGTATTCAGACTATGATTTTGCAAGTTGTCAAAATGATATAAAGTCTACTTCGGGTTATATTTTTATGCTTGTTGGTGGTATTGTTTCATGAAAGAGTGTTAAATAAACACTTACAGCTTCTTCTACTATGCAAGCTGAGTTTGTTGCTTGTTATGGTGCTAGTACATAAGCTATATGGTTGAAGAATTTTATTTCTCGGTAGCTTGTGGTCAATTCTATTGCTAGGCCATTTCAAATCTATTGTGATAATAATATTATTGTGTTCTTTTCTAAAAACAATTAGAGTTTAAGTGGTTCTAAACATATAAAGATTAAATATCTTACAGTCAGAGATTTAGTGAAAAAATGAGACATTGAGATTAAGTACATTAGTACTAATTTGATGTTAGCTGATCCTCTAACCAAAGAATTTAGACCTATAATTTTCAAGAAATATGTTAGTGATATGGGTGTTATAGAGTCTTTTGATGTGTTTAGTTAGTGGGAGTTTTGTGCTTGTAATTGAATGTCTAAGTTAAATAATTTTGCTACATTGTTTATTCATATATATTTATTTATATGAGTTAAGTAATAAGTAATTTGTGGTTGTTTTTTATACATATGCGCGCACACACACACACACACACACACACACACACACACACATATATATATATATATGAGTTATGTGTGATGTGCTTAAGATTAGTGTAATTATCCTAAACTATATTAATTAGTTTTTAATTGTGTTTATGAAAACAAATACTAAAGTATATATTATGTGTATTTCCAAAATGAAAACAAAAACCTTATTGCAAAGCCTTGGGAGTTTCTTTTGCTCGTATGAGCAAGTGCGAAAAAGAAATATTTGGAGGATTGACAATGAAAATAATGTATTGATCACATATTAGTGTTATTTTTTTGCTACACTACCATATCGTAATCCAAGTCGGTTAAGCTGTCAATATTTGTGATTTTAGCTTAGTACTATGTCAATAAGAGACATAATTACTATCATGATGTGATATTGATAATTTGAAATGGACAAAATTATATTTAAGACATCATTTTATCAATAAAATATATATTTTTTAAAATTTTGTGGCCACATTTGAGTTCAAAGTATTCAATCCGAGAGTCATTTTCAAAATATTTTCTTTCAAAAAACATAAAGACGTTATAATTAATATTGCTCAAGTGAGAGAATGTTAGAATTTTTTTTATGTGGGCTAATATTAATTATTGATTTGTTTTAATTTTTTTATAAAATGGATTGAATAATATAATTTATTGATTAGTGGATAAACCCAATTAAATTGTGATCAAATGAATTATGAGTTTATGACACCTTTAATGGACCAATATAAAAGACAGTCATGTGTATGCCTAATTTAATATAAATTTGTGATGGATGAGCCTGTTATATTCATTATAAATAGGTTAAGTCTTCTCTATTGTGTTCTAACCCAAAAAAAAAAAAAAATTTAGTTGCTACACCCATCAATAGGCGTCTTGAAAGAAGGTCAAAGAGAGAAAAATTTAACTCTCATTTTCATTCTTCTGATATATTTCTTAATATAAATTTGTGATGGATGAGTCTGTTATATTCATTATAAATAGGTTAAGTCCTCTCTATTGTCTTCTAACCCAAAAAAAAAAAAAAAAAATTTAGTTGCTACACCCATCAATAGGCGTCTTGAAAGAAGGTCAAAGAGAGAAAAATTTAACTCTCATTTTCATTCTTCTGATATATTTCTTGGTATTTAATTTTAGTGATTGTAATTATAACTCAAAACAATCTTGGATCTAATGCGCAAACAGGTATGAAATTCGTTTCTACTTGGTATTCTAAATTTATGTACTAAATTCTAAATAAATTCTTACATCTCTTCCAACATATGAGTAGGAATAATGCCCATTGCCCTGCAAGTCAGAGGATCACCTTCCAAGCACCACACATCTAACTAGAATCTCACCTTCTTCCCATTTCCAATAATCCAGCCTATACCTCAACATAAATCATTTTGAAAGCCACGAAAGACATCTTTGTATTTTAGAGATACGATATATTCTTTCATAAAATTATGATAATTTTATAAAAACGTGCTAATTTTTAAATTGCACATATACTTTTTACAATTATTGTGGATCCCAAAAAACTCAAGTGTATATAAATAGTTAAATTTTATATACAAACTTAATAGTTTGGTACCAAATTATTTAAGGACACAAGTTATTTTTTCTCTCAAAATCTTTCATAGTATCAAATTGGAGATGGTGATGTCTTTTTTTTTTAAAAAAAAAGATGAATAGATAGGAAATTTTGATATCTATAGATTATAGGGTAAAATACAAAAATTTTCAGGGGTATTTTCATAAATATACTAGTCACTCCTTCAATTTACAAAAAAAATATTTTTATATCCATCTATTTATTCAAGCAATTTTGGTGTATTTTTTAGGATATATATATATATATATATATATATATATATATATATATATATATATATATATATATATATATATATATATATAGAGAGAGAGACAGAGCTTATAACGTTCATGAGTTTAATTAATTACTCAATAG
>CATIWR010180621.1:0-12142 GCA_949677035.1 Omphalea diandra | reverse complement strand
GCATAAACACCGATTGTAATATGTTGTTGTGTGAGCCTCAAAACACAAGAGAGGTTATTGTGTGAGCCTGTTAAAACACAAGTGTAAAGGTTGTTATGTAAGCCTCAAAACACAAGTGTATATGTTGTTGTGTGAACCTTCCAAACACAAGGGTAAAAATTTGGTGTAAGCTTGAAAACACCTTTGAAAGATAGTGGAACACCCAATTTCTAAGAATTGGGGAGTGGACGTAGGGTTGTTTATACCTAAACCACTATAAATTGTGTGTTTCTTTCTGACTCATTTCTCTTCTCTCTTTCCAATTTTAATTTTTATACACCAATTCAACCCCCCCATTCTTAGTGCCTAGGGCCAACATTAAGTACATCACAAAGGAAAGGAGAAAATATACAAAAGAAAAGAAAAGACAAAAAAAAAAGACATAAATCCAAATCACTGTTGCTTCATTCATCCATTGGAGGAGAAGATTGACATTGAAAACCTACAAATTCAAAGTACGCACATATTTGATCTTTAAGTTCAGTGAGATGTACTTCAAGGGATGCTTGAAAGGCTTGGAATCTATTATCCATATGCTTCAATTGCTCTGCGATTTATGAGTTGGTGACTGTCTCCTCATCCCTTTCATTAGAAGGCCTACCTTATTCGATCTCCACTAATTAATATGTGTCTCCTTCTCATTGAATAAGGTGAAAACGCAAAGAGTAGTCATAGTTGATGTAGGAAATAGGACCACACGTTCCATTGGGGTTTTTTAAACATCCAAAACCTATAAACACTAAGCAATTTATGTGACAAAATAACCCATATAAATCTTCCTTAATTCCCATCTTAGCCAAACTGATAAAGTGTTATGCAAGCAAATGCTTAATATTGACTTATCGATCATAAAACACCATACTATCAAGTTATGCAACTAGCTTGATAGCCTTATCGTAGTTAGGCCACATAGCCTAGATGCAGGCCATGTCTTGGCCTGCTCACAAGCCTAGCAGTAATGTTGCACGACTATAATTCAAGCTTGCAATAATGTTGCACGACTATAATTCAAGCCTGAAACATTAGTATATACTCATGTGGCCCTTTTTCTTTAATTAAAAAACAAGAAAATAAACCTCTGGAATATGATAATAAGAACTACATTAAATTGAATTTTGATAAATAAGAATAAATTAAAAAATTAGAATAAAATATAAGCAAATAACTTAATAAAACACCAAAACTACTAATTTCTAAAATTATGACAAAATAGAAAGAAAATAATTTAGTAGACTTTAAACTAAAATTCTAAAAATAAATAAAAGTCAAGAAATAAAACAAAAACCTATCAAATATAAAAATGAAAAGGTAAGTCATGGAAAAATTAAAGAGCATATCAAAATAAAAGTTCAAATTTTAAGTTGCATTCTAAGAGCTTTTAAGTTGCATTATGAGAGCACTTGTTTAAAGTCATTAACTCAACTTGACACCCACTAAATCGATAGTGTAGAGAGAGGACATGTCATCCCCTTTTTGCAACAAGTCTTCATGATAGTATGGTTTCAAATATTGCCATTGACTTTAAATGTGGATGCATCTCTTCCTTGTAATTTGACTGCTCCATGATAATAAACTTTAATAATTGTAAAGGATTTATACCAATGAGATTTTAACTTCTTTGGAAAGAGTTGTGAACAAGATTTAAAAAGTAACACTTATTGCACCATATTGAACTCTTGTTTTTTAATATATTTATCATGCCAAAACTCTTCTCTTTATATATTCAAGCATTGTTGCAAGCCATTAATCAAATTTCTTCTACCTTATTAAATTGTAATAAATGCTTTTCTCTAACCTTTTTAAAGTCAAAGTTCAGCTTCTTGATTGCCTAATATGCTTTATGCTCAATCTCAATCGAAAGGTAGCATGCTTTCCTAAAACCAAATGGTATCATGACATTCCTATATGTGTCTTAAAAGCAGTCTGATAAGCCTATAAAGAGTCATCTAGCTTATGAGACGAATCCTTTCTTAAGCTACTCATGGTCTTATCAAGATTTCACTTGATTTTTTATTAAAAATTTCAACATGACTACTTGTCTGAGAATGATAAGGAATCACAACTTGATGAGTTACCCCATGCTTCTTAAGTAACTCTTCAAACTTATGATTACAAAAATGAGATTCACCATCAGTAGTAATAACACGATGGATTCCATACCTTGTAATAATGAATTTTTGAAGGAACATGGTTATGACTTTAGTATTAATAAGGGATGTGATAGCTTCTACCCATTTAAACACATAATCTATCACAACAAAAATGTTTCTTTGCCCAAATGATAGAGGCAAAGGTCCTATAAAATCGATTCCCTATACATTAAAACATCTACTTCAAGAATGCCATAAAATGGCATTTCATTCCTTTTAGACATATTCCCAATTTGTTAACATTGATTGTATGTAAGCATAAATTATCTTGTATCTTGAAAAAGTATGGGCCAATAAAATTCGAATTGCAACACGTCTGCCATTATCAAAGACTTATATACAAAAGTACTAAGGGCAAAAGATAATAACTCAGATATCAAAGGGTCCTTATTTCTTGCCCTCTCTTTTTCTCTTTAACTTCTTTCTCTTTTTTCTTATTCAAATTCTATTTAGAGCAAAATTATTGGATTGTATAGACACATAGTTGTCTATACATACAATTGAAAGGTTTGTACAAACCACTAACTGGTATATATAGGCCTTTGTCACTGCTTACATATATTGTTCACAATAGTTCTTCTTTTGCTTATTTCTTGAAATTTTTGGCTTTCTCTTGGTGTTATGAGCCTAATAACTAAGGGAATGGGGTATATTGTAATAACAAATAATCTTTGTTCTTATTTTTTTGAATAATGTTTCGCATATTAGACTAGATTTGATGTTAATTTTATATTCTTCATTATGACTTTTACTATGTGTTCTTACTATTTATTAGTGTAGTTGTATGAGAAAGTGATAAAGAGAAGCCTAATCAAGCCAATGACCCTTTGATTCATCATTTTTCAATGAACATTTGTGGTGTTTGTTTGTAAAGGTCATATTACTTTGATCACCACTATGATGAAGGATGGGTTAGCCTCTTTCCATAAGTAACTTATTTTCCTTGTTCTCTTTATGGTATATATGGTGATGTATGCAAATGGAAGAGGGTTCACATTTTAAGGATCCTTATTTTTACCATTTTACATGTTACTTATTAGGGTAATGTTGGTCCTTTGAGCATTTTGGCTATTTCTTTACTTTTGCTGGCAAATCTAATCCTATTCATGGCTAGTAGTGCTTTTTTTTTTGTTGTACTAGTCATACTCCACTCTCTTGCGAAAACTTGAAAGAGGATCTTAGGATCCTATGACCCTTCCTTTGGGTCTCTATATTCTACCTTACTGCATTTTAGTCTCTATTTGCATGTTTACTCTCGCATGCTCTTCCATTGATGTTACTACATGCCACCATCATGTGTAATGTTTCATTGCATGCTTTATGTGCCTGATGGAGAATTTGGATAGCATAAGAAGACCCTTAATTAATCCTTAACAAGGTAAATGACAATAAATATCATATGGTCAATGAACTAGGATCCCAAAGATCGAGTTAAGGTAGCATGATTCCCTTTGAGATGCGTATCTTGAATACATTTAGGGGCAAATTTTATTGACTTAGCCTATAGTTTTTGGACTAATATGTGTTATTTTTGCAAGTTGGAAGAGCTAATCAATGCATAATTAATTTGTATATATTTAGTTGCATGATAATCCCTTTTATGATCACATATGTATCTCCTTCCTACGGTGATTGATTATAAATTTTTGAATGGATGAAAATGCACTAATAAAATATACTAACTAATCAACAAATTTAAAATTATAATTATGAACCAAAGATACCTGAATGTCGAATCTCAAAATTTGAGTGATTTAAGGGTGCCTAACCTCTTTCCCTTGTCATACCCAATTTCCAAACCCAGTCGTTGATGTGGTTAAGATGGGTTGGGTCTTCTAGTTGACCTATTAGACATAGAACCCATCCTTTCCTAGAATTTTATCTTAACCAAGGTTGAATAGTGATCTAATAAGTTTTTAGGGGTAATACTAAAGTATTTCCCACATCGTCCCCTAGTTAGCCATTTGATTTCAATAATTCCAACCTGTCATGAAGCCTTTTAAGGATCCCCTCCAATGATCCCAACACATGCCATTAAATGGGATTGTATCAATATTAGACACTTATCCTCTCGACCCTCATCTGATGATCGATAAAAGGTTAGGAGTTACAAGTAAGATTCCACTCATTCGAGCATAACCATGAAAGTAAGGTAGTCATAAAGGGGTTCTATCTTGTTTTCCTTGATTTGTACCCTCATGTGTAATCTCTAAAGCTTATTATATTTCTTTAGTTATAATTTTCATGCTTACCTTATTATACTCACTTTTACTTAAGTCATAAAAGAGCATGTGATGGTTTTTATCATTATTGGCTACATACTTTTCTCTTGATCGAATAATTCATCAATTCCTTTTGAATTTGTGCTCCATAAACAAGTTTCTTCATATGGATGTGGGGATCCTTTTTTATTATTGTCCAGAGTTTAATGGATTTTGACCCTAAAAGGTAATACATCCAACTATTCTAATATTAGTAGTTGGTGCAATTAAAGAATAAAGGTCTTAACATTGATTAACCTTTAGGTCCTTACTTAACATCAATTAACCTATGGGTCCTTACTCATTTTAGGTTGTTATAGATATTTTCTTTTACCCTTAGGCCTAAATAAGAGATGAGGCCCTAATACTACTCGTAGAACCTTAATGAGGATGACAACCCAAGAATGGAAGGGTGAATTAATTGATTCTAAAAATTAAAAGTGAATGGAAGAGAAGAATTCAGTATAATAATTTTATAGTTGTTTGGTCAACAATGTCTATATCCACTCCATAAGTCACATTTAGACCTTTCACTATCTTTTCAAGGACCAAATATAACCTCCCTTTTTGTCAAACTTAAAGAAAATTTACGCTTTCTTTTTCAAAAACTAAGAAAGGAAAACCTATACCTTGGTATTTTTAAATGCATAATACAAACTTATACCACTTTATAAAAGATTGAACCTTAGTAAGTGTTTAAGCGTTTAGATGAGACAACAAATACTATTTAGTGCATAAAAAGGCCAACACTCTCCAACTCAAAGGTTGTTACAAATTTCCACAAAGCCCACTCTACCAAAAAATCAAAGCTTGAACAAAAAAATGGTTTTCATAAATTCTTTAACCTTAAAAAATCATATAGTGGTCTATTTATAAGAAAATCTCCAAAAACTAGTAGAAGACATAAGGAACAAAATTGGCAACTTTTAGGAAAACTAACTATTACACTGTGATTAGGTCATTTGCCATGATGCGCAGACCATTCACTTGACTATTTGCTTCACTGTCTTGGCCATTCCTCAAGACCATTCTACAGTTGCTAAGGAAAGCTAGTCCATTCATGTTAAACAAGGCCATTCATTTAGGTTGTTCTAAGGAAAACTGGGCCATTCAACTCTTCTATTTAGATTTCATTATTTTTATTTATCTTGATCTAAGTTGTTCATTTAAGTCATTCCAAGGCAAGCTAGGCTGTTCAACCTGATTTATTATTCTTAGTTAGTAATTCTCTTACTTTACATGACTGTTCCATTTATTAAACAAGCATTCTAATTATGCACAGGAACATTCCATGAGTGCACAGGGCCATTCACAAAGGTCATTCCATAAATGCATAGGGTCATTCCATTAATCTTTCAGCAAACTATTTTTTTTCTATTTCCCTTTAGATTATTTATCTCCATCTTTAAAGGCATCTTAAGGGAAACTTCAACCTCCAAAGTCCTTGAGACCTCTTGCTCAAATGTCTCCCTCTTCTTGGATGCTTTGTCTTCATCTTTAAAAGCATTTAGAGGAGTGAACATTCTTTCTAATAATCTTAGATATGTCTTCCAAAGTATTGTAATTGAGGTATGCCTTTGCCTTTATTTTAGGAGTCAACAGTACTATAGTGCCAATGATGATACGAACTACAAACACTCAATCATAGAAGATTAAAACTTCTCTTAGTTCTTAAATCATTCAAAACACATCAATCCTTCTAGAGGTTGTGGCAAGTGTCTTTTATATATATATATATAGACACACGCACACGCACACACACACACACACACACACACACACACACATATATATATAGACACACACACGCACACGCACACGCACACGCACACGTACACACACACACACACACACACACACATATAGACACACACACACACACACACACACACACACACATATATACACATATATACACACACACACACACACACATATGCACATATATATATACACATATATGCACATATAATTCCTTTAGATAAGTAATAGGCTTTAAATGTGAACTTAGGGCCATTATACCTATGTGTAATCTTAACTTTGGAAAGAAAATGTATTTTTCAACCATATTGATAAAATTTATTAGATGACCTTATGTTTCCAATTTGTAGATCATCAAGTAAACTTATGTGTACCTAGTAAAATCATCAATTATGGTAAGGAAATATCGAGCCCTAAAAATAGATGTAATACGGTAACCCTTCCTCTCAATATCAATATGCTATATTTCAAAACATGACTTGCTAGAAAATTTTCTCAAGGAAAACTATAATCTATTTTGCTTAGTTAAGGGGCAAACTAAATAATGATTATATCGAAAATTTTGTTTTCATCAAAAAAGAGAAAAAAAAAATACTTTATTTAAAAGATGCTTAGTTGTTAATGCCAAGGGACAAAAAAGGATAAATATATTGAATTACATGATTTTTTTTTTAATTTTATGGTTGATCAAGATAGTAGAGACTTTCTATAACTGTCTCGATTTCAGGGTTGTGCTCGAACGAGTGGAATTTTACTTGCAACTCCTATCTTTTATAGATCATCGAGGGGTCGAGAGGATGAGGGTCATACATTAGTAGTAATCCAAGGGTCATTGCTTATATTGAACCTCTCCCTATCATTTTTCTCATGATCAAGCACGTAAAGGAAACAAAACATAAAAAATAAAATATATGTAAGCCAAAACATGTATTTTTATGATCATAGCCTCCAAGAATATGGCATGTGGGTCATAGGTCTTTGTGACCTACCCCATTCCTATAATAAAAGGCTCACAAGATAGTAAAAGAATAAGAAAAACACATAAAACACGTATGAAACAAAGTTGTATGAATAGTATTATGAGCAATAATATAAGGTTATACAAAACATATAGTGGTTTGTAGAGAACCCCCGTCGTCTATACATACCATTATTTGGTTTGTGCAGTCCATTGGGCCTGCAAAAATCAACAATCAAAAAATGAAAGAAAAAACAGAAAGGATAAGAAGGAGAGCTAAAGGATAAGTCCTTTAATGTCTTAAATTTTCCTTTTGCTCTTAGAGGTACTTTGGTGTTAGAAACTTCTCCAAATGCAAAGGAAAAGAATGTTGAAAGCTAGTGCAAAGCTTGATTTTACCTTGAATCTTTTAGGTGTGTATTGGGTATTTGTGTTTTCTATTTGGATGAAGTGTTTCTAAGGTTGAGAGATAATTTTGACATAGTTTGGCTAGCAAAAACTGGCCTCCCCTTCTCTTTTAAAAGGGAGAGGTATTTATATAGAAAAAAGTGGTACACCTAAGCCTACTAATTTGAATTGCACTTGATCTTTTCTTTTCCACTAGGATTTTGAAATTGTTTGTACAGGCAATCACTTTGTTGTACTATTGGCTATTCGGGTCACTATTCTAGAAGTTTCATCCTTTTTGGATTTTAGTGGGTTATATGTACAACCATATTTAAGTTGGTTGTACAACCATCTAAGTTGATTATACAGACCTCTATTGAAATTTCAAAATTAGGCTTTTAGGCTTAGGCTTTTATGGGATAGGTTTAGTTTAAGGTTTGTCTAAGCTTTTGTCATTTCTTTAGGCACTTTTCTCGTTATTCATTAAGGAAGAATTCAAGTAGTTTCTCATCATTGGGTTAGTATCCTAGGGACCCAAAATTTAATGCTCACACTTTTCCATTCAATTTTTGTCTTAATCATCTTTCTCAAGCATGGGTCTTATATCACATAAAAATGACTAAGAAACATAATAATGCAAGAAGAGAGATTGGTAAGTTTGTTTATGTAACTGAGATTGATTTGAAATTTTAGGATAAAAAAATATTATCAAGAACCAAACCAAAACTTTTGGTAAGAAAACCATTTGGTAATTCAACTTGATTAACATATGTAAATAGTGATAAGAGAACGCTTTCGTAATTCAATTGTCTTATTTTTAATATCTTTTTGGGTTGTGAGTAATTTAATGCTATGAACAATATGATCAGAGTTACTCCATTATCAAGGATCTACACAACTTTCTTACCTTAAGAGAAGAAGCAAAATTCCTTACTTAAAGTTCATCATAGGTTTAGAGATATTACCCCTGTGATTTTCCATTGAAGATTTATTATTATTGAGCATGCACAAGATTTATTGACTACTCCTAAGAAAAAGATAAGGAATAGGAAATGTCCTTCTCAAATTATTGTGAATTAGTAACATTGTTACCTTGAGATGGTTGATCTTCCTCTGCTTTCTTAAGCTTTTAATAAAAGTAAATTTTATGACCCTTCTAACCATAATAAATGCACTTTAAATGTGCTTGATAATTTTTTTTATTTTATCCATCTCTATTATATTTTCCACACTTGCAATTACCACTTTCTTAATTGAATCCTTGACTACAAATGTTGTTGCCACAAGTTGAGTGCTCTTATCAACAATTACGTCTTGTTATCATTCATGTCTAAGCATAAAGAGGATTAACCTTGCCAACTTTAGGCAAATGAATCATTAGTAATATCTAATTGCATATTGCATCAAAAGGTTTAGTAATCTAATGAGAAACTTTATAGTTTTCTATGTTTCTCAATAAGTTAATTCTTCTTTTATAGTTTCATAACAAAAAGCTGAGATAGGATAAATAACATACCCCTCATCCCATAATCCTCTGAGGTTGGTGAAGTATGAACTAAAGGATATGATCCCTTGAACATAATCATGTATTTCATTTTTAATATGAAAAGTTGGATATTATTTACCTAAGAGAAACATTAGTTGAATATTATTTACCTAAGAGAAACATTCACATAACTCATACCAAACTGTTTATGCTCCATTATAATAGAGCACACTAGCTGCAATATCCTTAAGGAGCAAACTCAATAACCAAGTCTTAACTAGGTTATTACAACAAATCCGCTACTGCAATTCATCACTTGCATAATCACATAGCTATTTTTTTTATACATTAACAAAGTCTTATTTGTTCTTGATTATTAAAGTTATGTGCTACAATTCTCTTCTATGAGGAGTTATGGTAAATTGCACTAATGATCACTAAACTATTTGTATAATTTTACTATGGTCCACATCTTTGAATTTTTCATAATTTAGTCATTAATCTTTAATTAGTGTTTTAATAAATTCCAATTTGTGATGTTTTTGGCCATATATGTTGATGTGGTAACTTGAAGTCCACATCACACATTTTTAGACTTCATTATTAATAAATTTATCTCTTAATCAAAATTAGTTAAGTTGAAATGGGTTGTACTCATTTTAACTAAAAAACTTACCATTTAGTAAACAACTCACTTTCTCTTTCTTCTACTCCAATTTCATGGTTCGTGTCCCCTAAACCAATATCCTAAGCCATCACTCCACCATCTTCATTTCTTCAATTTCTATTTACACAAATATTCATTCCCTTTTTTTAATCTTTCCTTTTCCTTTCTTTATATGGACAATGTATTTAGGAATAAAAATTCCAACATAGTGTAGCTTAACTATCTCTTGAGGTGGAACTAGTGTCCTTCCAGATAAATTCATTATCATTGTCTTGATGGAATGCCATGATTTCTCTTCTTTATCTTTTTATCGCTTCTCTTGCAATGATTGATTGGATGTTGATGAAAATGACATTACCTATGGAGAAATTGTAATCACAACAATAGAGGAACCATCTGTGAATGGATGCAGAAAAGGGTGATGTATTCAAGAAATGGTAACATTCAACAGACCTCGTATGTTACGACGCATCATTTTGTCATTTGCCCCTAAATTTTATATGCTTGTACAGATATAGGGCATAACTTACTAATTCAAATGATTGGTTTTTAGTTGTTTTTTTTTAGATTTTTTAACAATGAGATTTTTAACAAATGTGTATAGTTTTAGATCTTACCCCTCTTTTTTCTATTTTCATATACTTAATGCTAACAATTTCTCAGTTGCCTATAAATTTCTCTTTATTTTCCCTATAATAAGGTGAATGATATATTATCTATTTTCCTATTTGCTTGATCATCTTAAATAAATAAATAAAAAACTCACATTCCATATAATGCACAAATTAACATCTTATTCACCTATAGAACTTATTTTTGAAAAAGAAAAGAAAAGAATTTAATGTATTATTGTTTAAATTAGGGATGACAATTTGTATTTTATGGTAGTATCCACCCGTACTCTACTCGTCAATAATATTCGAGTTGATTGGATAATGAGTATAGATAAATTCATATCTAAAAAATAGTTTTAAATCTAGGTAGGCATAAATAGTGCAATATCCTACCCATATCCGTACCCATTCTCTAGTCGAACTATCAAATTTATTCATGTTCAAACTTATATTCGTATCTTACATATTTACACACACATATATATTACCTAATATAAATAATATTAATTATTTTTTATATTTATCCTTTAAGTTAGATGCACAATGTTAAATATTGTATAATTAAATTTATTAATTGTGATATATCTAATATATTGCATTTGAAGACTTAGATATATTTTAAAATTATTTAGTTTTTCTTTTAACTCGTATGAATAGATCTACGACCCTTTAAATATGGATAAAACTACAACACTGCTCTATTCACATCCTACTATTATCTCGTCCCTAATTCAAACAACTTTAATCTAAACAGGAATAGACTGAACACTCGACATCCCGAATTGAGGGATGGGAATCATCACGGGTACCCATTTTATTTATGGACCCAACCACGATCCCATGTCTTCAAAGAATTAGGCATAGGCATGTGCAACCAGCAGACTGTTATGGCCTTGACCTTGGACCCCTACCGCACCAATCAATTCGGTTACTCGGTTTAGCCAATGCACCCCAAAAATCACGTGAGATGTTTTATTATTTTCATCCAATTTTTTCTTTCCATGGTGAGCTTTACTTTTCTATATATGAGCACATTAATTTCTTAATGAACATGGTCAAGATTTCATCGCAGATTTAATTGCTGTGTCAAACTTCATTTATATCTTATTCTCAAATTTTCATTTTATTGGTTTATTGTCCCTTTCCACTAATTAATGATTCTCTTGAAATTTATGTTTTTTCACATTGCTCATAGGTAAGATTTTGGGATTTCTTTCAATCTAATTTTTGCATAAATAATTTAAGCTGGACCGTTCAATAATTAGGTACCTTTATTTCATAGCAGGACGTTCATAACTTCAAGCTTCTCCTTCTTTCGCTTATTCTTGAAAGTTGAAAAGAGTATCGAAAGAGAAACAAACAATTCTTTTGTTTGGAAAGATCATATTAAAATAAGTTCTGTAGTTTAAAAAATAATTGAAAATTTTATTAATAGTTTTATCAATTTAACTTTTATTTCAAATGAAATTGAATTTTTTTTCTCTAGTACAAAAATTATGAATTATTTTAATAATAATGACGGTCATCAATTTCAATTATATTCCATTCTCAAAAAAATAAAAAAAAGTTTCAATTATATTCCGTTTCCATAACTATCAAATGCCTTAACCATCTTTTTAGACCATACGTAACGAAAGGAGGGATTTTTCTTTAAGGAAAAAAAAAATAATGTTTACTTTTGTTTAAAAAACCCATAATGCCCCCCTTAAAAAATGAAATTTAATCTAGAGTGACAAAAGAATTGGGTCAGATCAAGTCATTTTCAGGTTAAAAAGTATTTTTGAATTGATTTCATACGAGTTTAGATCATTCATCAGAT
>CATIWR010180565.1:0-41035 GCA_949677035.1 Omphalea diandra | reverse complement strand
TTAGGAATATGGAGGGAACACACTGAAAAATTTTCAGCATCATGGTTTGCAGCTGTCCATGCTGCGGTTCCATTCATAGCCATACTTAGGAAATCTGTGTTGATGCCTAAGTCAGCCATGGCATTTACCATTGCAGCATCCATACTTGGACAGGTTATTGGATCTAGAGCAGAGCGATACCGATTGAAGGCAGTAGGTGCAAAGAAAATGTCGCTTGGAGAAACATCCATGAGTAATACTAGTCAGTTGCAACTCGTAACTGTTAAAGGTGGACATTGTGGTGATCTTGTGGTGTATCCAGTTGCACTTCAGGTTGCTGGGACATCAACATCAGCAGATCTATTCTGCTGATTCTTTTCTTGGCTCTTTATCAATTTATTGTTATAGCATGTTTACCAATTTGTATTTCTTACGAGTGTTTGTTCATTTCTTGTTTTCCATGATTGTGTCTCCTTTGCTGTAAGAACCTGATTTCGTCCAATTGAACGAATAAAAGACGAAAAATGAATAAAAGATGAAAAAGCAAGTGCTTTATTTGAGGCTTTTCTTTTCGTTCTTAATGGTAATCGTGGTATGATTAAAAGTTTGCATGAATGGAATGAAACATATGGCTGTGAGCGTCAATGGGGATGAAGTGTGGATCACAGCACAATCGATTGAGTTTTCAATAGAACTTGAATCCATGTATCGTGGCAGTTTAAGTAGAAAATGTCAACTAGAGGTCGCTACCATTCAAAGTAGCAGTTCATTTTTGATTGACAAAGATGGATGACGAATGACCATGTTCACTAACCAACTAAACGTGTCTGCCACATCCATGCGATACTATTTGCTGACTGAGCAATTAGGTCTGTTGAACCATTCATCAGGGTTTTACTCCAATCATGGGTTCATTCAAATTTAATTCTTCTTCGTGTCTGCCACATCCATGCGATACTATTTGCTGACTGAGCAATTAGGCCTGTTGAACCATTCATCAGGGTTTTACTCCAATCATGGGTTCATTCAAATTTAATTCTTCTTATTTTTTTTCTTTTCCAGTTTCCACCTTTAAAATCAGTAAAACTAGTTTTGACAAATAAACAAACCTAATTTATCCGCCCCCAAAAAAAAAAAAAGAAAAAGTTTATCTGAACCAGAAGAAATCAATTGAACTAATTGCTCATGAGGGTGGCATATTTATTGGGAAGTAGAGTATGAAATGTTCATAATGCCACTTTTATTTGAGGACTCCATTTTTGGTACTTGAGAAAAAAATAATTATGGTTTGGTTCTAAATTTTTGTCTTTATTTTCACTTTTAGTTTGTTTTTGTTTTTTCAAAACTATAGAAACACGAATTTTTTTTTTTTCTATTTTATCAAATCTCTCTATTTCATTAACCATAATTTTAATTGAGTCAATATGTCAATTATATGTTATTAGCTGTGAGAGATTCATAAAATTTTTATTATTACAAATTATAGAACTAATATTTTTTTTATAAATATTATATCACTATTTATGAAGGAAAAAAATCTTTATTACTTAAAAAATAATTTCTTCAATTTTTTTTTTGAAAAGGAAAGAATTTGTTAATCCCTAAAAAAGAAAAGGAGAGAATTCTTGAAAAGTAAAAATACTTCAGATGTCAATTGTCATTTTTACCCCTGAAAAATCAAAGAAGACGAAAATTTTTATTTCCATGCGCAGAAGAAAGAAACACGACCAAGAAGACGTTTAGGAATCCAAAACGGCACCGTGGGTCCAAAATGGCGAGCTCATCAGGATTGGAGGAGTCATCAGCGTCATTTGGCGTCCCTTGGCCTGACCTCAACGACGGCTTGTTCTACAACGACGTCGTCTCCTCCTCCGATTCCGGTCTCTCACTTTTCAACTCTCTCATTCTATTTAATCATTTCTGATTCTCTTTCACTTGTCAATTAAATAATAATTCTGATTAGCTTTGATATATATAAATTGGTATATTGCTTTTGCTTGTTCTGGAATAATTACAGAACTGACACTGATAGAGTTCTACTCGACCAAGTATAAGAATTCAGCTCCACTACAAGGGTAACGAAAAACCCATTTACTTTTTCTACAGCTAAGAAGTTATAATATTTATTTATTTAAAGCTCGAGATTATAACTTTTACTAATAACTTAACAGTTGGTTGCGGCGGATTCATAATCGACAGGTTTGATTCTTAATAAAATTTTATTTTATTTGCATATTTGTTGGGTTCTTAGATTTTATTTTTCATTTTTGCAGATAAGAGTTGATGGTTTGGTTGTTAAAGATCCCAACACAATGCTCAGGTTTTGGTTAATATCCAATTGAAGAATAGGGGAGTAGTTCTAGATAATGTATTTCTCTGGTTGAAATTATAATGTGTTAAGAGTTAAAATCCCACATTCGAAAAGTGCATGAAATATAAAGGGTATATAATGTTTTGAGTTTAACCACCTAATTGATTGGTTGACCAAACTCATTTTAACCCAATCATTCTTCGGCCTAACCTTCACCCAATTTCTAATATAATGCATTGTTGTGTTTGTATATTGAGATTGTATTCCATATTATTTAGGGCCGGTTCGGAACTTGTCTATCATAGGCTTCCTTGGAGAGAGCCTGATGCACCTTACATGCTACAAGTTTTGTACCAAGACCATGATATGGTAAAATGTGTTGTAGTGATTTCATTCTTATGCCATCACATTGTAATTGTTTGTTGTTATTGATTTTTAATGCTTTTGAACTTTATTTGCTTACTTGGCAATTTTGTCTGATCATTTAAATAACGCTATCATGCACACTGCACATGCACTATGGATCTTGTATATGAAAATTTATTTTGAATTTTCAAGGTGTACTGTAGAACTTTGAATTGGAGTTTCGATGCATGAGGTCGTGAGCAGTCATTTAATATTATTTGATTGATTTTGAATTATTCTCACTTGTCAGATTGCTTTAAACAAGCCCTCTGGTTTACAAGTTTTGCCTGGAGGGCTTTTCCAGCAACGAACCGTTTTAACACAACTCCAGTGGTGGGCTAGGAAACAGTCCTCTTCCCTGACAAGCCAAGAATCACATCCTGTTCCTGTTCATCGCCTAGGAAGGGGCACGTCAGGTTAGCTAGAGATTGGTCTGAACAATGTGATGACTTGTTTTGTTAAAACTGCATTCTCTAAGGCTTGAATGCATGAAAAAATTGAAATCTTTTTCTGACCTCCTCAGTGATGTGATAATCACTAGGAAGCAAGGTTTTAAATTGTGATCATGTTCGCGATATAGATGTGTCAGTTTGTCACAGTCGAAGTGTAACAGTCACGGCTTACAATATTGTGAATCGTTTTTAAAAAATGCAATATAACACGGCTTTAATTGACTGTGTTGGATAAATAACACAGCTTGAATCATATGTATTGGCTGGATTGTGATTATCTCGGATGATTCAGGAGTGAATTGAAAATAACTGTGTTGAATTGGAGAATATTGTTACAAAACACATTTCAGCCATTACGCGTTGTTTGTAATGGTTCTAACAGCCAATATTTAAAACCATGGTAGGAAGCATTCTGGTGAAGGCCAGTTTCACAACATATCTTCTATGCATTGAAATTTAAAATAAATAAATAAATGCTAAAAATTGAGAAATGTGTGAATCCTACTCTCTATTTTAGTAATTCCATAGTTAAATTCAGGATAAAAATTTCATACCATATTGAAGGTTCATACTTCCATATTCAATTCAGAACAGAAATCTTGATATAATGATTAGGATAAGCTTTATTGTAACAGTAATGTTGCCCCCATTATGACATGAACAATGTGTATATGTGCATCTAATCCTCCCCCATGCCCCAATGCATGAAAAGTCTCATCCACCATGCAGGTTTATGTTTGCGATCCAGAGATTTCTGGAATTCTGTTGGTTTATCACTTTGTCGATAATCTGGCCTGGCAAGTTATGCTTTTACTTGAGAGCTGACTCACTTGCCAAGTCTTTTGGTCTTTGTATTGGTTTTAATAATGGATTAGGAAATGTTGGATAATGATCAGCAATCTATTGGATTGTAGGAATACTACTTTGTGCAAAGTCAAAGCTTGCCAAGACTCACCTTGCAGCATATTTTGCTGATGGCACATCTCTTATTGGAGACAATGGGTTAGTGGAGAATTCCATCTTCCTTGCTCCTCCTATATTTTTTTCTCTAATGTGTAAAATTCACCTGATATCAGAACATGATATGTTTCTTTTGAGGCCGTTTATTGCAAAGATGCACATTATTCCTTTGCTTATGCACATTATGTTTCTTTTCTGGTTTAATATCTGTCCATAGAAAATGAGTAACTTTCTTGAGAGCTTATTAAAATTTGACAAAGGATGTCCTCCATGTGTATAGTCTTGATGCTTCTCATGACTTTTGTATGACAATGATGGCGAGGATCAATTTTCTTCCTTCTATAATCGTATAGATAATTTTCTTCATTTGATATTATTATGGAATGGGGAAAGAGGAAGAAGACAAAGGATAAATGTACATAAGGTTTCATGAGATGAACTTTTGGCTCAATAAAGAAACAGAAAGAAATGAGATAACTAATGCTACGCTTAACAGACTAGCATAGAAACCACCTTTCAATGACATAAAAATCTCAAAATGAATTTTCAGTTGGAGGCACTTCCGACGCTGAATTGTTTTACTCCAATTTACTGAATCTCTTGGTGGATATACACAAATTCGAACAAAGTCTCTGCAAACAGAATGAACTTGACATTACCATTCTATTCTAAGCTGATGGCAGTTGCCATACTGAGGGAAAATATTTGACCTGAGTTTGTGTAGGTTGAAAACTTAGTATTCCAGAGTTGAGTAACAGCATCCAAATTCAAACTTAGTTGGTTTAGTTGAGGAGAAAACCGTGGGTGATTAACAATTTGAGTATTAAAGAGAGAACTGCTTAAACTGTGTGCCTTAGACTTTGCTGCTTTCTATATCTTTAGGTGCTATTGCACATAATGTGCTTTTCATTTTAAACCACACATACTCAGCTGGGGAAATACGACTGTCGCATGTACAGTGAGACCAGCATTGAGCTTCTGAAGAGGAGGAAAATTTCAAAGATATATCGAGCACTGGTGGATGGAATAGTCAAACAGGATAAGGTAACTCACTCTCAGGACAATGCTCTTTTTTCTTTTGGCTGTTAATCTCTATCCTCTTCTAATCATATTGCCATCACTGGTTTATCAATGTAGATTATGTGTTTATAACAACTTTAAGAATGATTTATAGCTGCTGCTTTGTTTCTTAATTAAATTATTCCTCGCAATTAGTTGGTTGTAAGCTATACTCAGAATTTGCATGATAGATTATCATCAAGCAACCAATTGGAACTGTGCGATACCCTGGAGTGGCCAAAGGGCTGTATGTTGCTTCACCTTCAGGTTTCTTAAATTGTTGTTCTTTATTAAATAAAGATCTGTCTTATTCCCTCTCTAAATTTCTAGTTGCTACCACAGATTCCATTGGACATGTATTTGTTGGATATGTTTACATTGTATTTAAGAGATTGTTTGCTATTTTTGGTGAAACAAGGTAAGCCAGCATTGAGCAAAGTTGAAGTGCTTGAGAGAAATGTGCTGGGAAACCACACATTGGTCCAGGTATCCTATTGTATCTTGAACTGATGAGTGGGCCATTTGTGCAGATTTTCTACTTGATCATCCTTGTGGAGAAAATTTTCTTGTAAATATATTTTACTTTGTTAAACAGGTTGAGATTGAGTCAGGACGGCCTCACCAAATACGCATTCATCTTTCTTTTGTAGGACATCCTTTGCTAGGTAAGCCTCAGTCTTGATTATTTTATAGCACCATGAGGTATTTTGCAGCAAATGTCAAGCTTTTTAATGTGCTTTATATTTGGTTTGTTTAAGAGATATATGGCCATAAGTAGGCATGGCAGTAGGTCAGGTTTGGATTGGGTTTTGCGAAACCTTAACCCGACCCAACAAGGGAGGCTGGGTGGGGTCAGGTTGCAGACAGGCCAGGGTGGGTCGGTATGCCTGGATAAATTCTGTTTTAAAAAACATTCTGCTTTTTTATTATTTTTAAGGTTTTTTTTAGATATATGTATTTTCTCATCTACATTTATATATATTACCGTAGAATCATATTTATATTTAATATGTTGATATAATGCATAAAAATAAGTCAAAAAATTTAAGTAATTACTTACACAAAAGAATACAAATATATATTATATTTAATCGAGGCGGGTATGGGACAGGTTTCAAAAAACCTGAACCTGACCCAGGTTTTAATTTATTACATAAACAAGGCAGGTCATAACTGACCCATTCAGATATGCCAGGTTAGGCCAAATTTCCTTCCTTTGCCATAAGTTGTTGAAACCAAGGAGAAGGATTTTATGCAACTGATCTCCACAATTGGAGTAAAAACTTAACTCATTTGACTCGGGTCTATTTTATCTTTGCTTCCACATCATATGTTTATTCATATCGGGAAATCCCTATCAAACATTTTGCATTTAGCTTTGGTTGGGGCGACGCAATAGGAGCACAGTTATACAATTTTGGTTGCCTTATTTTCCACCTAATGAAATCGTGAACTTGATGGTAAGTACAAAATTTAGAAATCTAATATATCTCACTAAAGTTTAATCGCATCTTTTATGATTTAAATTTTTTTCAGGTGATCCTCTTTATGTCGTTGGTGGCCAACCCAACTGCTTTGATTCTGAATTTGTCGATGAAAATTTTGCTCAAGACGGGTATTGAAATACGACTCACTAATAAATATTTCTTTTGTCCCGCGGTGATCCTTTCTTTTTTGCTCAAAGGCCATTTGTTTTGAACTTTTGGTAGAGGATATCAAAGGCCTGGAAAACCTGTTCCTGGAGACTGTGGCTATCACTTGCATGCGCATCAATTGTCTCTCTTACACCCACTCACAAATGAGGTACGCTTGGACACTTTTGACAGGAAGCCAGAATCTTTTTTTACCTTGAGATATAACATGGAGACATGCTAAACACATTAGACATCTCATGTCATTTATCATAGAAAATATTCTGTAAAGAAACAATATTTAATGTTTAAGACAAAGATATCCTTTGCATCATAAGCTTCATGAATCTACACGTTGCTTGCTTGAATTTGATTTTTGTTTTTGACGATTTACATGTGCCACTTTTCTTACTAGGTTTAATTAAATTTCAGGTTATTAAAATCACAGCACCTCTTCCATGTATCTTACAAACACAGGTGGAAGCTGAAAACAGGAATCTGACGTTGTAATAGCCAGATGCGCAAGGTTCAGTCAGTTAAACAAGTGAAGGGACCTGGATGATAAATTTAAGCTTCTAATGCTATGCAAGCATTGTATTATTCTTCTATAAAAAATTTGGCAAGAACCTTGCATGTATAATCAATATCTCCAATTCACTAGTGTAATTTTAATTATAGCATCATTGTTAATTTATAAGTTAAATATTCATTTATTATTTAAATAAATATTTTTTTCGTAAAATTTTAAAATCATAATATGTGTATAGAACTGGGTAAAGACAAATACCAAACCAAAATAATATAAAAATATCTAACGCAAGGAACATGATAGCTTTGACTTACGCAGACAGCTTGAAACAGTTGGAAATTTTATTTTTTTTTGTTTTAACATCAGTAACTGAGCCTCAGCCACAGCCATAAAAAAACATGACAACTGTTGGAAAACCGCTACCAATCAACTGGGGCTTGCATTAAGAATTTTTCCTCTTCATGTCACTTTCGACTGCGTATAATATTTGTAAGAAAAGCAGATACTAATTCCCAGTCTCGATAACCGGAATCAAACCAGAAATAGAGAAGTTTACACCAACAGCAAGAGGGCGGGTCAAGATTCCATAAAAAATAGTGTTTGCGTATAGATGGTAAAATCTGCACACCAAGATAGGGTGATCGAATGGCGGAGGGACAGACATCGCCCCTCTCAACTTTCACAGATTATTTCTGTATTTCCATCGAATACAACAAATACAAAGCTGCTGCAATATTACAAGCACCTAAATTAAATTTTTTTTTCTTTTATAGAAACCAAAAAAGACGGACTTGAGAACAGTCCACTGCCCTATCATTCCATTGAACAATACAAAAACTATTATACAGGGGATGGCACAAAAAGATATTTGCCGCGGAGACCTCTTCAAGAAGCCCCCTCCTCACCACTCCTACTACATGCCTATATCTCCCTTCTCCAACATTCCTCCTCTCCCATGATGCTCCCGTTCTGTCCACCAAATTGATCAGTTTTAGCATAGTGCATCTTGAGCGCTGCTACAGGATCTGAAACACCTGTGCAAGATTCCCCCATAAGAATTCCCCCTCTTCCCACAACATTCATTCCTATCATTCCCCTTCCCTGCTGCTGTAAACTTGAGATTGCTTCAAACCCATTTCTTCGATGCACCTCAGAAAATATATCATGCCGCTGCTTCATATCTACAGATAATGGCGGCAGTTTACTACTGTCGTGACTTTGGTACATCTGAAAATCCACCAATCCATTGCTACCACCTACTTCTCTTGGGAGCAGAGCTGATGCACCATTCAAATTACGGTCATTACACTTCATAGCGGCTTGCAAGGCCTGCTGCTCCATTTTGGATGACGACACATAATTACTGAAAGCAGCAGGATACTTGGCCAGAAAGTACTCAGGTATAGATGGAAACCCAGTTTGTATCTTACTTCCATCCCAAAAGCCATAACTCTTCACGGGAACATTCTCAAGGCCAAGATAATTATTAAGATCATATCTCAAAGTAGAACTGCTGCCATCTGCAGTTTGATGGCCACTTAACTTCAAAGTCGACTTGCTACCGAGCTTACAATGTGCTCCCTGTTCTCCAGTCTCATGGATGCTAGGATTTGGCTTTGGTGAAGATGAGGGGCTGGTGAGTATTTTGCCAAACAGTTTAACATCGCCATTCCTGCATGGTTTTTCCAGATCCGATGAACTTTGGGAAAAGTCCCTTGGATGATCATTGGCTTGTTCTGTGTGCTGGGAGAGTAGTAGAAGCTCAGGAGCTGAGCACTGAGCCTTTGCATTGCCGCACTTCTGAAGATAGCAATCTTGAGCCACAAACTGACTGGTAGCATTTCTTTCTGAAGTCGAAAGGCTTTGAACTTCAGAAACAGGTCTGCATAAAACATCCCCATTTCTCTCTCTTTTTGTTGGAATTTGACGTGGATAGCCCCTGAGAATCTGGGAGGACTCATTACAGTTCACCAAAGATTTCCCAGGTAAATGCTGTAAATGATGCTCGTTCTCCTGAATATCGAGTGATAGCCTATCCTGGCCATACATTTTCTCACATTGAACAGCAACAGAATTTTGAAGCACAGAATTAGCCGTAGCAACTTTATTTTCTTGGGGCATGGAGACAATAGGGGACTTTTCCACAGAATCCAACTCCCTAGGCACATGATGCACTTCTTCCATATTGATGCTGAATTTCGAGCTAGAACACATTTCCATAGCCAGGTTAGACACATTTCCAGAACCATTAGACTCTTGCATTAAACTATTTTCTCTGTTCGAACAATTTTCGGGCAATACTCCATCAATAGAAGCCTCTGCCATAGCTTTAACTTCAGTAACAGTAACAGGATTTGATGGGCCAAGGTCAACGGCATCTCTAGACATTCGTTCTCCAACAGAAATGTTTTCAATTAGTTTCTCACTTTTAGCTTCTGAAGTAACTGATTCATTTGAAGTTTCCTGGGCCTCCTCAGATTGGCAGACAAGACCATTGATGACTTTGCTGTCAAAATCAAAAGCTAACTCGGGTTCCTCTTTCATCTTGCAAGCATCAGAAACAAATGTTTTTTCAACATTACAGTCATTCTGATCTAATGATCTAGCCATGTCGCTGTCCTCGGATATAGTCACATCAGGAGTCGAGATTCTCCTCTCTGCAGCATCAGATTCATCGTGCTTTCTATCCAACACAGGCAACGACAAGACTTCATCTGTCTTTGAGGCCAACTTATCACTGCAGATAATTGAGCCAGTCTCAAGAGCATAAACATCTTCTGTGTCACTACCGCCTCCATTTGCATCATCACTCACTGGTCTTTCTAGGTTTCCAACTCCAAGATGTACTGAATCCAGCCCAAGGCACTTCCGAGCCTTGCTAAAGAACACTTTACATTGGTCCCTAGACCTTGTCCTGACGCATCGTGCGATCAAAGCAAAATCCTTGCCATAAGATGATACAGCCTGTATAAAGACAGATTTTTCGTCATCTGTCCAATCAGAAGGATCCATTTCCCCACAACTCTCATCTGAGCAAGTCTCTTCATCAACATTCTGTGTAACATCAAATGCCGAAAGCTGTTTTTTTACAGTATCCAACTTCTGTGACTTCCACTCCCGGCAGCCCTCCCCAGGATCAACAGAAGTGGTGATGCAAGAACTCATTGCTTCTGAGGATACCGAACCACAAATGCCTGCCAAAACATCAGCAGCAACAGTTTCCCTTTCATTCTCAAGAACATCAAAATTACTTGACCGGTCTAAGTTCCCATCATTACCATGTAAAGTTTTGGAATCAAAGTAGCGTCCCAAAAGCATCCTTCCAGAACCCATCTGCTGATTTCCCATTGCATTGTCAGCATCAGCTGCTATAACTGAAGCTGCACCTAAGATATCAAGAGAAGCAGCATTCATTTCACGACTCCAGTTCTTACTTGAAGACATTAAATAGTTAGTAGCGGACTTCGCTTGTTTACTCTTTTTGGTTTTCTCAAAACAATCAGACTTGTGATTTTTGTAATAAAATTCAACACAGTCCGCAGTTGTCTTGTGATCAAGAAAAGAGGCAATTTTTCTGAAATCCTTCCCAAATATGGCTAGCTTATCAATAAAAATCTCTCTCTCTTCTGAGGTCCAGGGATTGATCATAGTTCTTTCTTTCTCAACAGCACAGGGATCTTCAACTAATCCATTACTGGAGATAAACCGTGAACCCATTCTCTCCTTTTTGTCCAAAACTAATGCTGGCATTTTCAAAGCATTCCTGTGAAGCTTGAGTTGAGAAAGAGAAAGCAGTTTACTTGTGAAGTCGAGCATCTCTGTGGTAGGGACCAGAGTCAAATTTCCAACTGCAAATTTTGAAAAACAAAAATGATAAGAAAGCTAACACCAGTAGTAACAATACAAATAAGAGGTAATCTACCATCAGATCATTCTTAAAAAGAAATAGCAACACAATTCATTATCTAATCAGAAAACCAATAAAAAGAAGCTAACAAAGCTTTACGCTCCTTAGTGAGCCATTAACATGTTTCGAACAACATGGCAACAGAGGCTGGCAACGCTACACCATTAAACAAAATCAAGACTAAATCCAAAGAACACCAGATGCATTATCACACATTAAATCACTTTGAGCCAACCTTGGTGACATGAAAAATAAAGACCATAGTGACCAACCCCCAAGGGCTAAAAATACCTCAGCAGAAAAAATCAACAAAATTGCTGTTACCTTATAAGCCTTGCTCAATAATTAATTAACTGCTACACGACAACTTGACCATGAAGCAAACCCACCTTGACATACAAGCTATTGTTGGTAAACCAAATCACAATAAATTACAATGCATGATGCCATAGTAAAAAGCTGCAATCTCAAGTGCACCATCAGAACTTATCTGAAGGGTTTTGGCATCAAAAGCTCATTCCAACAGAACAAAAAGTGCATAATAGCTTATGAATATAGTTTCCCATGAAAGCAACCCTCCTAGATGACTTGGGGAAGGCCTTACATGTGGCTTGTGGCATAAAATACAAATGTCATTTATTTGTTCTTTCATATGCATAGAGCTTGATGGCAATCTTGTCAAACCAATTTTAGCATCCAACTCCACTCTGTTGTACAGCAATATTAGGTCCAGCCAGCATATCCAGTTAAGGTAGCAATAACTACATACTAATATGTTCAGCATGTTCTCTAGAATAGTCAACCACCACAATGCATCCAAAAGCCAATTCCGGAGCACTTGAAAAAGAGTCTTTGCATGGTATTGCAGTTATCAACAATACAAGAAAACCCCTCCAAAACATTAAGCGTCAAAGAAATTTTTGAAAACTTCCATATATACTAAATCCTCTTGAAAACTTATATGCCCTATACCAAGTAGAAATTGACAACAGACAACAAGCTGCCAGAAACTATTTTTCTACAAAATGAGTTTCACAACAATGAATAGTCAGGTTTTGTACAACATCCAAATCGTCCAATATTTGATCCGACATACAGATCCACCATGAAACTGTCATTCATTTGGATTCCATAAAAAATACCAGATTGGTTTGAGGTAGTTGAACAAAATCCCAAAGAGATGAATAATCTTCTAGCCAACAAACATCTTGAAGTAGAACAAACTTGTGACAGAACAGAAATGTCAATGATGTGAATCCAAATAGACTTCTATACTGCTTGATCTTGCAACCATTTCAACATTGGAAAAACCTCCTTGGTATAAAAACAGGTAACAAGAGAAATTATATTTGCAATCATTGACAAACACTTGAATCATATGGAAATTTACAATTCACAAGGTTAGGCTCACTAATGTGAAATCTCCAACAGAAGTAACAAGCAACAAAATGAGAAGATAAGAATAAAATACCAAGAATAAACATGCTGCACTTAGATTAAAGTTGTATTCAGTATCCCCTTCCAATTTACTACTATTTAAAAGCACAAGCAAAAATCCATGGCAGGAAAGTTAGAACAGCCTAATTAACATCAAATACAAATAATCTTAATATGAAAAAGTACTAGCACAAAGATCACAGTGACACACATATGCCAAGTGAATTGGAACAGGGCCCAGAGATAAAAAGAAAGGAGGATTTCAAGAACTTATTCTACACAACATTTAGCCAAATTGACTAAAACTTATGGTATTCCTCAAAGCTTATCATATAATAATTATCATACAATCCAAAACCCTAAATTAAGCTTAATAAGCAAATGCCATAGCCACTCAAAAATAGAAGTGCGTTGAGAATTCTTACCAGGAGAAGAGAACCGAGAACGAATTGAAGAACGATTTTTTTGGTACCCACCATTTGTTATCCGCAAGCTTAATTCATATTTTTTCTGGGACCTTGCGCCGTATTTGCGTATTGAAAGCAAACGCATATCTTCCTTCCACAGATGCTGAAAGGCTTTGAACTTTAGGGTTATAACTCTCTCCTTAAATCTTAAAAACCGCTTTCTAATAGCAAATTTTTCTTTAACTAATGCACCACCCTGCCAAACTGCAACATTGGCAACTTCTGAAAAATCAACCTTATTTTGATCCCTAGGCAATAAATTACAAAACACCTTGCATGCTCTGCCAGCAGATTCTTTATTGGTTGCCAATATTTGATTACATAAATTATCTTCAAGAAAAATTACATCCCTTGGAATGGATGCAACTTCTTTGTTATCAACAAGAATATCAAAACCCCTGCAAAGAGGTACATTATCTTTCTCGTGAGTATGAAGCACAAATGATTCTGACGGTATGGTTTGTGTCTGAGTCCCACCTACATTGCCAGAACAAGCATTTGGTTTCAATACATCAGGAGAAATTGCCTTAGCCAATGACCATGGTTCAACAAATTTTGATGTGGCAGTTCCAGGGCTATCAACATCATCATCCTTGATAGCACCATTAACTTCTCCTAAAACAGCATCACAGAGAGAAATATTTTCCAAATGCCCATCCCCACAGGACAAAACTTGCAATGGAGAAGGTCGAGGGGTATGGCTGCAAGCAGCCCCCTGTTCATTAGGAACTTTTGCATCATTTGCTGGAAAAAAACTGGATTGTGCTGCACAAGGAATTCTGCTTCCAGATTCAAATTTCAGCAACTTGAGTTCGTTTTCAAATGAATCTATTTCAGATTCAGTCACCTCCAAAGCCTTAGATATGCTACCTTTCAATATAAGTAATTTGTTCATCACAGTAGACCTTACAAAACTTGAGTCCAATAAACTAGAATCATCAGATTGAAGTAGTTCAGCGAGGGAAAAGCCCAAGTTAGCTATTGAACTAGCATCTAATACCTCTAAGTTAAATGATAATTCTTCAATGTGACTCTGGGACCCAATACCGGGTGACTCATATAAATTACTAACATCATTATCAACATTTACTCCCTTGCCAAATGTTTTTTCTTCCACACCTGTAACAGAAAGATAACTTCTTAAATCCTCTCCAGGCAGAACAGAAATTTTTTAAAAACAAAATGAAGACAATCAGGCACATTTGTTACTAGTTATGGATGTACACCTATATTACTAGTCATGGATGTGCCCAAACATAAGCAGCTTAAAACAACAAATAGAAAACCCTCTCCACGAAACAGCTTAAAAGTCCTATCACTTATGACCTACATGCAAACATAAGACAATCAGGGAATACATGTAAATAGTCAAGGTATTATCCGATCATTGGCAACATGGTTTTCCCATACAATGAGTGCTTATTTCTAGCTTCAAGAAAGGGGAAAAAAATAGAAAAAGAAGAAAAAGCATACATTTCTCATATATTACACAAAAAGAAAATGTTATGAATAAACTTTTTAATTCATAAGCATTTCTAAATTCTGTTGTCCATGGTTTCCATAACATAGCAGCTACCCTCTAGTAAATAAACATAGAGACATTAGGAAATGTACAATGCAGTAGTTAACAATCAAATAATACTGAAATTTAAATTTATGATAAGAACAGGTAACTCATGCCGTGGTCAATATTTCGCAGTAAAAAAAAACTTCAAAAACATAATTAATTGAAAAAAACTTATCAAGGTTATAAATAATATAGATTACCTGGTGAAGAACAAGCAACAGAAGATGGAGTTGCGGGTGATGCACAATCTGACAATGCCATCCTGGGGCTCTTATCTACCAAGTTTGAACTTTGGGAATGAATAAGTTCTATGTTACTAGAAGAAACAACAGGCCCATCTTTGCTTAGAATAACCTCAGGGCCTTCAACTTTCTTCTTCTCATACTTTGCCAGTCCCTCACCCCAATTAAGCCGTGGCTTCTTCCTAGCAGTCATATCTTCAGATGGAGCAGAAACAACACATGCAGCAGCATCCCCAGAATGAGACTCGACTAAAGACACATTCTTAAGTTGCAAGTCGGCTTTTCCTTCACTAGAATCTGCACCTCCAAGGCTCTTTGAGCTGCTTGAATGGCTGAAACCAGATCCCCTAGAAGACAAGCTCCCAGAGCGGGTCCATTTAAGAGGTTTCCAATCCAGCGAGTTCTCTCTATCACCTCTTTGTCCTGTGCTCATTGCATCTATATAAACCATCTTATTACTACTATTACTGTTATTATTATTATTATTAGTATTATTACTATTATTATTATCATGCTGGTCTTTCGAGTGAAGCTGGCCCCATGTATTCACTGGTTCGGAATGAGGACGCAGAGAGGTGTACGTTAGCATATCATCTACTGATCTCTGGTCATTACTCACATCATGCAGCCTCCCAGGCATATCTGGAGACCCATTGCCCATTTCCCATGAATAAGTTTTCCAATCCCTTTGGCTAAAAGATCCCCTGTTGTCCCTACTGTTCCTCCCATATTTACCATCCCCTCGTGAAATTGATGGCCGCCTGCAGTTTTTATCCTCAAGTATCCTATCACTGGAACGAAAGGGCACATACCCATGCCCAGGTTCTTCAGCAAACAGGTGCCAACCACCCAGCTTACCATGACCTTCAAGTAATATTTTTTTTAACAAAAAAAAAAAAAAAAAAAGAAAGAAAATTACATAAAAATTAACAGAAGCACTATGTGCTCGTCCAAGATAACGACAAGAACCAAAAAATCCCGGCAGAAACGTAATGAAAAATAAATAAAAATAATTTCGAACGCACAAACATCGCAGATCTAGAAAATGATCATGAAAAGATGAACCAAATCAGATATGTTCCATTCACAATAATAATATTTAAAAAATCGTATCATTCTGGAGAAGAACGTAGAACCACAAGTAAATCCCCGCAAACCCACTCAGTTCCAATTACTTAAAAAACGGTCAAGGAAAATCCCAATATAAAAACCTATTTGTAACTTCAAATACCCAAAAAAAAAAAAATCAAAATAACGCTATATTTTCAAACTTTCAGTTAAAATCATTAGGCAATGGAAATTAAAAAAAAAAAAAAAAAAAAAGGAAAAAACTGAACTGAGCTATATAGAGCAACTACATCCCAACAACAAATAAAGGCAATAAAATAAAAAAGAAAAAATATATTGATTAAAACAAAGAAAAAAGAACTCACCAGGCGGCCTGCGGAACTCGTTGGATCCTCCTCCCCAGCGAGAAAAATCGCCACGAGACGATCCGTAATGACTCGAAGAAGACGACGACTCCCTCCATCGAGGAGTAGATCTCTCGTGCTTTCTATCCTTAAAGAAATCTTTCCGATCCCACGGCACTCTCTCTGGCGGCATCAAAACCAAACAACAATAAAAACCCTAACCCTAAAATTAAACTCTCCACCTTATCTCTCTAACATGAGCAAAGCCGAGCCAACACCACACCAAAAAACACCTACACCGGCCGCCAAAGGCTGAAAGAAAAAAAAAACGATTCTTAGCGGTTTCAAAGTCGAAACGGAAGTGGCAGGAGAGAAATTTCCTAAAACGTACCTGAAACAAGCGAGAAACCAGGAATTTGAAGTTGAAACCTTGAATTAGGGTTAGAAGACCAGATCGGCGGGTAATAACTGCTGCTGCCGAAGAAAAACTTGATTCACTTCAAATGGTTTCGTCTTGGTAGAAATATCGATCTTCCACTGCTATTAATTTCTTCTATGTGCTTTTTTCGTATTCTCGGCGGTATCTGGTGCGAGGGGAAACGAAAGAAAATCTGCGGGGACGACAGAGAAAAACAACAATAATAAGGTTGAGAACGCGAAGCCGATAAGGGACAAACAAAAGAGAGAGAGAGAGAAGAGAGAGAGAGAGAGAGAGGGATTAGCTTCCGTATCTCAACGGCGATATTAAACCACAGTTCAATGTTATTTTGGAGTCCGCCATTTTAAAAAAAAAATTATATATACTAATATTATTTATATAATTTATTGATTTTATAAGACTGAAAATTATATATACGGATCAGTGAATCTTTCACTAGGAGTTTAAATTATAAATTCCTGTATAATTTAGTATTTTATAGTTTACTTTTTTATTAATTTCCTTGTCAATCAAACTTTAGCTTTGTCTGTTTTTTTTTTTTTTTTTTTTTTTTACTTTGGCCCGCTTGTTGCGTTCTCATTTACATTTTTTTCCTACCGGAAATGTCCTTGGTTGGGGAGATATTACCGGCCGCAAATTGCGTGACATCACGCGCCAAATATATTATCTGATTTTATCTTTTCTTTTCCTTTTTTTTTTTTTTTTCAAAGTCTTATATTTACAGATTTACCCACTGGATCCTTTGCCGTCAAATGTCAATCTCAAAAGGGTGGGTTGCTTCAAATTTTGAATATCTTGATAAGGAATATTGATCTTAATTGTATTGCCCCAATGGTCATATAGGGAGGGACCCAGGCGAAGATTAATTTTTCCATTCGATGGTTTTGAGCCATAATCAAGTTTTTAACATTCTTGGAGTGATATTCTATTGGCGCTCCTTTTACTAATGACTCTATATATATATATATATATATATATATATATCCATGAATTTTTTATATTAAATTACTTGGTTCTTCACTTTCATATATTATATTAAAAAGTCATTGTATTTTTATTCTATTAAATTACATCATCCTTTTATTAAATTTTTAATAGCTTTATTGTTAGTCAATTAAAAAAGTTAACAAAACTTATCTTAAATTTATTAAAATCTAAATATTACTCCATCTTCTAAATTGTTTTAAAACGAACAAAGAAAATAAAAATAAAAGCTAATAGGAACCAAAAAAACAAAAATTAAAGCTCATTTGCATCCCACTTCTACAAATGCAAATGGAGATCTTTCAATCATCACTCTCTTTCTTGCATTCACTGCTACCACCATTTTCTCTCTCTATACACCTTTCACGATCATATTTGTACCATTATAGTTTAACATTGAACAAATTCAAGTTTGAGCCATCTTGAGAAGCAATCTTGCCCAAGTCCTCAATAATTAACATAGTCATACCCAAGTCCTCAATAATTAACATAGTCATAGTTTGTAAAATTTAAATGAATCAAACCCAAAGGAAAGACAACTAAAATAATAAATAAAGGTAGTGGTAGTTGTCTTGCCATAGCTTGTTATGAAGTACTAAGTGAAAGAATGAAAAAAAGAACCTAAAAAATAAAAAATTTGAAACCTCGACCCATAGTTTTCATAAAAATTTAGAGAAATTTATAGTAGCGCTCTCTACTAGGGCTGAGCATGATGCTTGCAAAAATTGAACCAAACTGATTTGAATCGAAAATCAATTTTTTTAGGTTTTCATAAGGACCGAACTGAAACCAAACTGAAAGTATATTTTGAGACAGTAATGGTCATTTTGTGATATACCGCACTGAGAATCGAACTGAAGCAAAACTGAATTAAATCACATTGAAACCCTAAAGAACTGAACCAATATTACTATAATATAATATTATATATTATATAATCATATTATATTATATTTAATAAATATATATTATATACATAGAATACATACATATACATATATATACTATAAAAATTACATTAAACTAACCTAACCATAATTTATTTAATTATGCTCTCTCTCTAGCACCATAACCTACTCTCTTCCTCTTTTTTCCTAAATTTCATCTCATTTTCGACAACTCTAAATCCATTTTTGCTATCCCTCTCTTTTGCTCTCAGCCTTAAAATCCATTTATGCTCTCCCTTTCTTTTCCTTTCCAACGTCGTAAACCTTTTAATGTCCCTCTTTCTCCTTCTATTTTCATCTTCTTCTTCGATATCGATAACCCTAAAATCCATTTCATTTTGTTCTTCAATCGGTAACCCTAAATTTACTTCCCTCATATCTCTCTTACCCAAATTCCATTTCTTCTTTGATACACTATTTAATTCCATGCAGACTAAACCTAAAAATTTCTCTTTCTTTTTCATATCCTTATAATCAAAAGACAATGAAGAGCACTATATTGGTAAGTCCATATTTTTTCTCAATCTCCTTAATTTATTGCATGCATGTAATGTATATTTGGTTATTTTTATTTTTTGGGTGATTTGACTTTTGTTAATTTGTCATTGATCATCTATGTTTTGTTGAGATTTGACTTTAAATTTTCAATTATATATGTATGTTAATTGATTTTGTTGATATATATAAATTACGAGCTAAACCTTATTATATATGCATGTTAATTGGGTTGGATTGATGAATTTAAATTGATATATATATTGAGATAACCTCACATGTTTTCCCCTTTGTTTTCTATTATACTTTTTATTTATGCTATTTTGTGTTATTATTTTGCTATATTTTGATCATATATTAGTTTTTGTTATGTTTGATGTTATGTTATATTATGTTAATTACCGCTTGATGTGCTATTTTTATGTTTTAGTTAATTATAAGTATTATGTTTTATAGGTACAAATGACTAAATCGTAAATGCCACCATCATCAATGTTAGGCAACTCTAATGGCCTGCTATTAACACCTTTTCCATAACCATTAAGTGATAATGCATCTTTTGTTGGAACTCCAACATCAATAGCTTGTAGCAGTCTCCACACAATAAAGTCAATTGTAGTTGGCTCTCAACCCGCAATTATAGTTGCATGCCAAATGCAACTGCCAATGCCACAAGTGCCTGATAATGCTCATGCTATTGCAGTTGAGCAAATGCTTAATGAAGGTACACCTAGTACTTATCCTTCTAATATCAACAGTAAAAAGTCTAGGTATAATATATGGATGCATTATGAAAAACTTAAGGATAAGGATGATAATGAAACGAGGAGGGCAAAATACATATGGTGTGAGAAAGACTATCAGGGCAGTTCTGCCATAAGTACTTCTAGACTTAGAAAACATTTAAGAGATGCTTATAAAAAGATACCTCTACATATTAAGAAAGAGTTCTTAAAAATGAGCAAGATGTATGATAAAATCACAAAAAGTTTTATTGGGGTTAAAGGGAATGAATGTGAGGCAAAGTTTGATCAACAAATTTTTAAGAAGCATAGTTAAAATGATAATAAAGGATGAACTACCTTTTAGATTTGTAGAGAGAGAAGGATTTAAAGAATGAGTGACTAATAATCTTTCTGAGTTTATTATTCCATCTATGTTTACTGTTGTTAGAGATTGTTATTCCACTTTTCTCATGTTAGAATTTGCCTTGAACTACTAAAAGGCATTTGAGAGGCTAGAGTACATTGATACAAAATATGTGATAGATTTGGGCATTGATTTGCCTAATGAGGGTGATTGGAACAAAGCTAAGGTGTTGTGTAAATTCCTAAGTAACTTTTATGAAGCTATTTGTAGGTTATTTAGGTCTCTTTATTGCAAATCTAACTTCTAGTTTCCTGACATTGTGAAAATAATGAAAGAATTAAATGTTTGTGAAATGGATGATGATAATGAGTTGAAAGATGGCTAGCCAAACAAGAGCAAAAATTGAAAAATATTAGGATTCTTTAGATACGAGAAATGTCATGATTTTTATTGCAATTTTGCTAGACCCTAGATATAAGCTTAAATACGTTAAATACATGTGGAGACAGAGGTTGAAAAATTAGTTGAGAGAATGTCGCGAGCATTAAATTCCATCATAGAAGAGCATAAGTGTGATGATCAATCCATTGTTGTGAGCGAAAGGGTGGAAACCAATTATACCAATAAGAATATGAGTGGTTTTGTTCTTAGTACAAATTAGTACATTGATGATTTCTTTTTAGAAATAGAAATTCAAGAGACATTAGCTTCAAAAAGTGACGTAGATAAATATTTAGAGCGATGTAAAGAGAAATATGTGAGTGATTTTGATTTGTTATTATGCTTAAGGGTTAATTTGTTAGGTTTCTCATTCTATTTGTGGTTGCTCGATGTGCTTGCAATCCAAGTACCCACAGTTGTCTCTGAATTTGCATTCAGTACAAGGAGAAGGACCTTTGATCAATACATGAGTTTTTTACCCCCTACAATTGTTGAAGTTCTAATCTTCTATCAAGATTGGCTAAAAAATTCAAATAAAACTTTAAGATTGGAAGAAACAATAGAAGAATCTGAGAAATTTGAAATAGGTTACATTTTATAATTTGCATTGATAATTTGAAATCTTTCTATTCATCTTTTATTAGCATGAAACTAAATTCCTTAATTTTGTTCTTTTGCAGAAGTTAGTCAAAATTCAAAGCTGTTCAATCTATAATATTAATATGGAATTTGGACTATTGAGTGTCTAATTCATGTAATATTTTTTGTTATTTTTATTATTTAATTATGAATTTTAACTCTTAAATTTTCTTATTTAATTGTGAATTTTGATTGTTGATTTTTACCATTTTTCACTTCAATTGGAGTCTAGATGAAATTTTATCCTGTTGAAATTTGTTATAGTGTTATGAGTTGAAATAGAGTTTGGAGCTAGAGATGAAGCTAAAGTTGTTGCTTCTATTGTTGTTGCTGAATCTGGACTATTCCTATTGTAGTTGGTGTTTGTTGATGATTATTACTATTGCTACTGGTGTTTGTTGTTGTTGAACTCTGATAATTTGTTGTTGTTTGTTTATGTTGATGATGCATTGTTGTTGTTGTTCGTATTTGGACAATTGCACATTTTTGTTTATTTTTCATGTTTGAGATTAAAAATTGTTTGTTAAGTTTATTGTGTACTTGAACTAGTATTTTTATTTTTTGTTGAAATTTGAGCTATATTATCATGTTATGTAGATTTGGATAATATATATTATATATTTGTCATTTTGAATGAAAATGTTGTGCTTAGTATTTGATTGATTTTGAGCAGGTATATTTGAAATTTTTACCATAAAATTTTAATATTTACATGAAAATTTTGTGCCTGAAATCGAAATGACCGAGTACCTTGAATTGAATTGAACTGACACATTAACATTAAAATCTCGAACCAAATCACACTGAAAATTCAATGAGAACGGTTTCGTTGCTCCCCTCTCCTCGGTGCTATTCCAGTTCTTTAAAAAATTAAAACCCTGACTTTTGATCCTGTCTCAAAGTTTTTCAAACTGCAACTTAGACCGATCTATGCATAGCCCTATTCTTCACCGTTTCCTATCTTAACCATAGTCGTAACCCATCACCTTCTCCACCTTTGGCAATTAAAACCCATTAGCATCATCATCGTCTAAACCATTCATAATCCATGAGGATTTATGCAAATTCAACAAGTACAAGAGTTGAAACATAGATTTTAGGATGTGACTTCTTAGCATTTGAATGATCCATAGCTTTGCATCAGCACAACCAACTTTTCATTGCTACTAATGCTATCCCACTCATATCATTATTGACCATAAGGATGAGCATTGATCTTGGATAAATCAAATTGAATAAAAAATAATTGAGAAAATAATAAAAAATATCTAAAAATCCAAACTGTGTTGAACCGAACTTAACAGAATAATCAAAATATATGTATATGCACAATATATTATATTTATACACATAAATTTTGAGATAATATATCTATACTATAAGATACTATAAGACTTAAAATTTATTTCAAATTTAAAAACACACACACACACATATATATAAAATTTAAAATATTTTTAAATAATATAAGATACACATTATATATAAGATATATATCCTCAAATGAATGTCACAAGAAAAAATAAAAATGATTAAATATTACTTAATACTATTTTTTTGATAGTTAATTACAAAAATTTTTTATCAATCAACTTTATATATTCGTAGTTTATAATTATATAATAAATATAAAATAAGTGAATAATCATATAAAATAAAGAACCGAAATCCGACTTGAACTGGAATAAAATATGTACTTATTTGAATTGAATTGAATCGACATTTAAAATTATTTATTACTTATTATGGATACTTGTAAATAACCAGTCTATAACCAGATTTGATCACTTTTAATTGACTATGTGATGACTCCTAGTCACAGTTTTCCTCCTAAAATCAATTTTTCATTTTTCATTTTTTGTTTTGGATTTTATTCTTAAATTGAGGATTTTATTTTTCAATATGGGTTTTTGCTTTTGAATCTGAGCCTTTATTTCTTAAGTTACACAATATGGATTGTGAGTGTAGAGATTCTTGCATAGTGAATTTGATGGAGGTGTTAGTGTGGTGGAGATTGAAGTGGTGGGCAAGGATTATGTAGAACGTTGAAAGAGAAAGAGGGGGAAAAAAGAAAAGAAAAGAAAAGTATGTAATGAGCCCAACAGTGCTATAGTTATAGGAATGACAATAAGTAGGATATGAGTAGGGTATTGTATATATTTACTTGTACTCAAAAAGACGTATACTCATACTCATTTGTGTATCAAATATTAAATTCATCCTCATAACTATAGGATTCAGGTAACTTACTACCCAAATTGTTATTAAAATATTTATATAAATTAAAATAATAAAATATATAATTATTAATTTATAATCACATTTAACAAAAACAATAGATATTATGTTAAAATGTCATATATTATAAATAAAAATAAAAAATTGAAATGAAAAACTATTGAAATATTAAATGAAAAGTTAAATAATTTAAACGTTTGTCCAATTCTCTAAATGTAGTATATTAAACTCATCATAATTAATAAGTACAATTATACAATTCCTAATATTATGTAAAATAGTTGAGTCTAAAATCACTAAAAGCATGTGGTGAAATCTATAAAAGAATCCTTAAACTTAATATTTTTAAAAAATACTTAAATTTTCTAAAAGAAAATTAATTCTTGAATATTAATCTATACATTTTTATATTTATATTCAATAATATATGTATGAATTACGAAAATGTATTGTTAGAATTATTAATGATAATTGTTATCTTATTGATTAAAAATTAAATCTTAATTTCGTTGTTGACACAATTGTTGTACATAATAAATTTAGTAATATAGAAATTATATTATATAAATATACTAAAATAAAATTATATATTATTTCAAGAGTTTTCATGTATATATATATATAGATATATATATATATGTATGTGTGTGTGTATATATATATATATATATATATATATATATATATATATATATATATATGTATGTATGTATGTATGTATGTGTGTGTGTGTGTGTATATATACACACATACATACATACATACATACATATATATATATATACACACACATACATATATATGAGCTTATGTTTTTAATGCTTATGAAAATCTAAAACTCGTTTACAATTCATTTATGTACATTTATATATGACAACAGTTTATCAATCAATTAATTTTATATTTTAACAATTAATAATTTTAATAATAAATATTCTCAAATTTTAATTTTGTTTATAATATATCATCAAATTTTTATAATAATGATTTCATATACACAAATAGAAATAATATAACCTATAATTTATCATCAAGCATAAAATAAAAATTATACATTTTTGTCTATAATATTGTAAAATTGTAAATAAAAAATTTATTAATAAATATAGTAACTTGATAAAGAAAAAAATTTTGAGAGATATGAACACTTTATCCTCTCATTTATAAATAGTTTGAGAGGGAGAATTTTTTTCATAAAAAAGGAAAATTTTCTTTTTTAGTTTATTAAATAGTGATGGCTAAATCATCATGTGTGCTTATAAGTTCATAATTATAAACATATTTTAATAATATTATACATATTAATATAGCTTATAATATATAAAATTTTAAAACAAGTGAGTTAAAAATGTCTTATTGATGAGCTTGATAAAAATTTCAAGCTCAATAAAAATTTGTCAAGCTTAATTTAAGATATAAGAACTTGATAAAAATTTAGTTCAAGTTCAAGTTTGATTATATAATAAGTGAATAAATCTGAATATTAAAGAACTCAAATTGGCTAAACTCATTTACACTTTGCATTCCTATAAATGATTTTAAAATTAATTAAATATTATTTGTCATTCCTAAAAAGAAAGATGGGCATAAATTGAAACGGAATTGTTAAATAAAAAATAAAAAGTAAACACTAGTTACCATTACAAAAATTTATATTCTATATAAAAGTGGTTAATTAGAAAAAAAATTGACATAAAAAGGTATATTTTTTAAAATTAATAATAATAACCTTAAATTATAAATTTTAATTGGATGGATAACGTTATTTTATAAAATTAATTATTATTTTAATATTTAAAATCTATACTATTTATATTATATGTAAAAGTGATCAATTAGGGAAATTTTTTTGATATAAAAGGATATAGAAATTTTCTAAATTGTCAATAATAACCTTAAGTTATAAATTTTAATTGGATAATAGTATTTTTTAAAATAACTAATTATTATTTCAATCTTCAAGATTTATGATGTTTGAGATTTATAATATACTATTTATCAAAATAGCTAAGTAGGAAAAATTTTTCTAGAATAAAAAATATAAAACTTTTTTAAATTGGCAATAATAATTTTAAATTATAAATTTTAATTTAATGAATAATATTTTTTATAGAATTAATTATTATTTCAATTTTAAAATTTGTGATTGATGGCCCTTGATCACAAACTGGTGAAATGACCCTACAAAAGATAGTAAATGTGAACTAAATGGGTTGTATATCTCATAGTCACTCCGATAATTAAGTTATAAAACGTATTTGTTGTGAGTTTAAAGATAGTGGTAATAAAAAATGATAGTTAGATTGCCAAGAGAGTTGTAAAAGATAATGAATTGTGTAATTGCCAAGAGAGTTGTAAAAGATAATGAATTGTGTAAAGAATGAAAGTTTTGCATCTATTTATCCCTTAAAGTTTTTTATTTAAGCTGTGATAATAAATATTGTAAGTATTGAAGTGATCCCAAAATATAAAGAAATAGATTTGTCTTCATAGCTATATTATCTCCAAAATGAATCTCTTTAGTCATCCAAATGTTATAAGTCTTTCACTATCGTTGATGACTTTCCGAACGACATCACCATTCAGGTTTGTTGTCTTTTATTTTTCATTCACTTGAGAAACTACTAATTTTTAAGACACGTGTCTATCTGTATATCGTTCAATTATGCAAGGATTATCAGTAATTATTTAAAATAATTGAAATAATGAATATTATTTTAATTTTAAGTTTTATATTTATTTGAAATAACTGAAATAATGAATAAAAATATTTATGTTTTTAAGTTAATGTTACTTTTATTTTTAAAATAAATAAAAAATTAAGATAAATATAATTTAAATTTAGGTCCATCAAGCATGTGCAATAGTGTAATAATAGTTTGTAAGAATTGTTGAGAAAATATCATACATGTTGAAAACAACCATGGCCAACATATAGAATAATAAGTATTTTTCCAAATAATTTCTTTCTCTAATTAAAAATGAAGAATATCTTTTTTAATTCCAAAGAAAATAATTTATAGTGTATCTTTGATCTGTCATACCATCAATAAAATTCAAGGTAAGATAATGCTAAAAGTTAAAATTTATTTACTACAAAATATTTTTTTTATATGGGCTATTATATGAAGCATTATCTAGAGCTTTCAATATTTACTATAAAGTTCTCGTGAAATCTCACAAAATAATAAAAGTGTAAAAAATCTATACTAAAAATGTAGTTTATAAAAAAGTGTTTCTCTAATAAAAGTAAAATTTTATTATACATTGAATTTCTTTTAAATATATCTATAAATAAAAATATTATAATAATATTATTTTGACATTTTAATTGTTGCAATGAATATGTATATTGATGATAATGTGCAAGAAAAATATTTTTTTATTTTTTGATATTATTTATTTGGTTTTTATATTAATTTTGTATGATTTTTTATAATTTTATCTTCAATTTATTTTTTATTCATTTATTAATAAAAAATATGCTAAAAATTTTATTTTTATATATTCCAAAAATTTGTAATTATTTATAATTTGACATAATTTATTTTTTATTTATATAAATATAAAATTAATAAACTCACGTATTTAATAATTATTTGAATACCATGTCTAATTGTTAGTTTAACAACAATTAAAACTAGTAAAAATTAGTAAATAAAAAAAAGTGTTCCGCCCTCTTTTCCATTTGAACTTTTTGGAATTATTATTATTATTATTATTTAAGACTTTTAAAATTTGTTAAGAATTCTAATTAAGTTATTATCCTAATTATTTGTCCCCCTAAACACCCAAATCTATTAAGACACGTGGTATAATATTTGAAATTCATAACATGCTCATTTCCTTAGTGTATAACATATTTAAATGCACTTTTCTAAATTGTTTAAACTCTAAAATTTAAATCCTAAAATCCTAGTAGCTGCTTATAAAGACCTTTTTTTTTTTTGCTATTCTCAATGGTTTTTCTTTACTGTCGATAGTAGCCAACTTCATTTATTTGCTTTCTACTCATTTCTTTTCTCTTTTATAGTTTTTTTTAATTATAAATAATCAAATCATATTTTCATTTTATTTGTATGAGTTGCTCAAAGTTTATAGATTTTAATAGTAAAATCTTTTATATTTAGCAGTGAATTTGAGAAAATATATAGCAAATCAAAGATGCATAAAAAAAGATCACATGACTACTAAGGTTTCATTATCTAGAGATTAATCAAGATCTTTCAATAATGAAAATAATTTATTTGATTGAAAATCCGTTTAAAATCTTATATTAGATTTATTTTCTTAGTTGTATATTAATTTTATTGATGCAATATTATGTTTCTTTTGTTTTGTCTTCCTTGATGAGAATTTGTTTGTCATACATTATGAGAGTTTATTTATCTTTTATCATAAGTGTTAAAAAGAGTTTGAATTTGATATTTAAAATATTAGACTTATTTAAAGACTTGTCAAATGACAATAAAGTCGATTTATAACTCAATATAGCCACAAAATGGAATGTATTTTTTGCCAATATGTCAATTACATTTAATAAATTGTATACAATCATTTTATCAATACAATCAATGAAACTTAAAGAAAAAAACTCATTTTTATAATAAAATTTGTATGTATTTTTTGAACACAGTTAAATTTACTTATCTATTACAAGTTGTATATTATTAATCTTTATAAATGAAAGGCTCTTTTATTTCTAAAAAACATATTTCAATGCACTCAAAATTTTTCTTCTCAATCTCCTTTAAACTTGCATGTCCTTTTTTTTTTTTTTTAATTAGAAGTTGCTGATTATTTTTATCTATTATTTCATATGCCTTTATATTATTGTATTATTTTTAGTTGGTCATGTAATAATATAAGTGAGATTTAATTCGTCAAAAGAATAATTATCTCAAATAAATTAAAAAAATCATATATCTCTAAAGCAACATCACAACAATAAAAACTTGAGCAACATTATTTAATATTATCTATTGTCATTGAACGAGAAAAAGGTATATCTCTATCTTCTATGCAACAAAATAAAAACATTTGTAAATATAACAAATCAACCGGATTATGAATAATTTATATATTATATTATAGTAATATCATGGACATTGAAATGCATGTGATTTTATATCACAAATAATTAGAAAAATATTAATAATTTTTTAAAATAATAATTATGCTCTTCCAAAATTTTATTAATTTTTATAGTTACTACTAACTACTTACCTTTCCAAAAAAAATTATAATACTATGTTATAAAACAATGGACGGATAATAAATTAGTTATCAATGATAGTAAAATGATCATTTTCATTCTATATTACTCATTATCTTTCTTTAGATTTGACTAGTCAATAATTTACATAATTATAATTTAATATATTATTTCAAATATATTTAAATTATTAATAAAATATGTAAGTAAGTAATATTTACTTTCTAAAATATATAATATATAAAAAGAATTTTTTAGCTACGTAGTTTATAATTGTCTGATTCTTTTTAATGATTTTTTTATATAATTATTTTTAGTTAGGTAGTCTTATATGAAAATTATAATTATTTATGCGTAAAACTATTAGTTTGATAAATGTCAATTTTTTATCTCAAATAAATAATTAACTGATAAATGACAATCAATTATCTATAATTAAATTTGTGATCATAATCAATTATATACTAATTGATAATCTATGTTTTGTGTGATTAAAATTTAATTTATTATTTAAAATATCAATAAAAATAGTTATATAAAATATGTGATTAAATAAATAATAGTTAATTATAATTTAATATATTATTTTATAATATATTTTCAAATATTAATAAAATTAATTATTTTTATAAAATATATGATTGAATAAATAAATTGTATTTTTATAGTTGCTTATTTTATAGTTTTTTAATATCATTTATAATTAATTTAATTAGATAGTTTCATATTAAAATTCTAGTAGCTTGTATGTCAAATTGTTATTTTGATAAATATCAAAATTTTATCTCAAATAATAGTTAGCTGATAAATGACAATTATTTGTTAGACATTGAAAGCGATACTAAAATTAATTATATACAATAGTTAACAATCCACGTTTTGCATAGTTAAAATTTAATATATTATTTATAATATAGTTAAAAATTGGTAAAATTAAATATTCATAAAAAATATTAATGATTTTTATTTTTATTTTTAATTATTTTTAATTAAAAAATTTATATAAAATTTTTAATCATTTCTATGTCAAACTATTAATTTGATAAATGTCAAATTTTTATCTCAAATAAACAGTTTTGAAATCAAAATTAATTATACATATTGATTGATTAGGATCTTTCAAAAAAGTATTGTTTTTTATTTGCTGCTAATTACTTGCCTTTTAAAAAATACAACACTATATTATAAAACTATGGATGAAAGATAAATTAGTTATCAATGTTAGTAAACTGATCAGTTTGATTCTCTATTACATCTTTCTTAAAATTTGATTAGTGGATAATTTGTGTTTTGTGTGATTGTAATTTAATATAATATTTTAAATATATTTAAAAATATTAATAAAATTGTATAAAATATATGTTAAGTAAATACTATTTATTTTCAAATAGACAATATATGAATATTATTTTTAGCCTTGCATTTTTAATTATTTATTTTAAAAATTTGTTAACAATTCTTTATTTTTATATAGTTATTTTTAATTATGTAGTTTTATATAAAAATTCTAAAAGTTCATGTATCAAACTCTTAATTTGAAAAATGTCAAATTTGTACTTTAAATAATCCCTTAGTTAAAAAATGATAAGTACTCATTTATAATTAAATTTAAAATTAGAATAATTATATATTATGTAATAATCTACGCTTTATGTGATTGTAATTCATTATATTATTTAAAATATATTTAAAACTATTAATAAAATAAAATATTCATATAAATATATGATTAATTAAGTAAATAATATTTTAATATAATTTAAAATATATTTAAAAAATATATATCTAAAATATATGATTAAGTAAATAATATTTATTTACAGAAATAAATAATATATACAAACTATTTTTTTACTTTACCCTTTTTAATTACCTATTTTATAGTTTCTTTTAATAATTTTTTATTTTTATTTGTAATTATTTTTAATTAGGTAGTTTTATATGGAAATTTTAATCATTTATATATCAAATTTTTAGTTTAATAAATGCCAAATTTTTATTTTAAATAAACAGTTAGTTGATAAAAAATAATTATTGTCAATAACTGAATTTGAAATTTGATTAATATTATATATATTAGTTGGCAATCCACGTTTGGCATCATTATTATTTAAAATATATTTAAAATATTCATATAAAATATATCACTAAATAAACAATATTATTTTTACAATAATTAATATATGAATTTTTCCTTATATTTTTAATGATCTATTTTGTAGTTTCTTTTAATAATTTCTTTCATTTATAGTTATTTTAATTAAATTGTTTTATGGAAATTCTAATTGCTTTTATGCCCAACAATTAGTTTGACAAATGTTAAATTTTTATCTCAAATAAATATTTTAGAATAAATAATAATCACTCATTTAAAATTAAATTTGACTTCATAACTACTTACATAAAATATGTATATATTGAAAATTTTGTGTTAAATATGTATTACATATATTTCAACTAGTTTATCATTAAAATATTTTAAAATAAACAAGTATAATGATAAAATAATTTAAAATATTTTTAACAATTAAACTTTAAAATTTAACAAAATAAAGTAATTTTAGGTTAGATCAATTTGATTCAGTTTACTAATTTAATCAATTTTCTAGATTTGACTGATTAATTATTTAATTGAATAATTTGTAATTTTGTTGATCTTATTTAGTTTCAAAATCAAAAGTTTTAATATATGCTCACTAATAATGAAGTATATATATATATTTTAATGATGAAATTATATAGTCGCATATATGTTTTATATTTTAGAAATACTTTCCCAAAGAATTTTTTGTAAATGAGAGAGTGTTTGATAACCATATTAAACACTTAAAATTTAAATATTTAGCACTTATTTTTAAAATTATTTGATAATGGTTTTCTTTTAAGTTTTTAACATTTTAAGTGTATTAATAATATTTTTCTATTAAACACTTAATTTCAAAAAAAACACTTATCCTGATAAGTAGAAAATTTTTATTTAATAGATTAAGTGATAAATTTTTTTTACTATTTTGATATTATTCATTTATTATCAATCATTTCCAATTGACAAAGATATAATTAATAAATTTTAAAATATTTAAAATTAAATTATATGATAATTTGTTGTAAAATATATACTTATTTTGTCTTAATTTTTTTTTTTAAAATTTGATATCTATTCAATGATCATTCTGCTTTTAAAGTTTTCAATTTTTTAAATTATTCAATATTTAGTTTTTTAACCCTTAATTTTTAATTTTATTGAATAACATCTAAAAGGCACGTAACAAAATTATAACATCTCAATCATCACGACATTACAATATGATATTCGCAATAATCAACGTCCACTAAATCATAATTTGCAATACCGAAAACACAGAAATTTCAAGTGCTGTAACAATGATGCATACAAAATATCTATTTCCATTTTTTAAAATAAAATGGTATTATGAACTAATTTCAATTTTAAATTTGTTTGAAATTTACTTTTTTATTTTTAGAAAAAAATGAGTAATTCATGTCAGGATTAAAAAATAAGTTAAAGTTTTATTTTATAACTGATGGAGGGATAATTAAATGTACATGTCAATTAAATATTTAATTTGATTATCAGTTATAACCAAATTTATCAAATAGTTATTATTAAAGTGAAAATTATAGTTATAATAATATATTATTATTAAACTAATGAAATTTTACATATTACTAATAAAAATTTTATTATAAAATAATAAATTTTTAATAAAATTATAATTTATACATTGATAAATATAAATTAATTATTTCATTTATCATTATTTAAACAAGCGAATCGAAAACCGAATTTTCTATGATCGAAAGAATCAAATTTCTTCGCTTCGGTTGTTGGAATTAGCGAACAACTTCTATAATTAAATCAACTCTTTGTAATTACGTTTTTCTTTTTAGTCTTGGAATATTGACAGATGACAAGAGATTATCTTAGTAAGGAAAATATTATTGGATAATCCAACATAAGCCATTTTGTGATAGGCCTAACATCAAAGAGGCATTGTTAGGTCTATTCTCACTTCTCAAAGTAAAATGAAGAAAGAAACAGAAAAGCCTGAAACTATTTGCCCAAGAAAATTTATGACCCTGGCGTTGGCAGTCCAGAAAGCTTCAGCGACTAATATAATGAAGTGAGCAAATGCAAGCTTCTAGTCAGTGTTAAATCCAGTGAGGTCTTGCCACTTGCTCCATGCTTATGGATTTTTTCAGTTTTTTAAAAAATATATTCAAGACTGTCTGACTTAGAATACTTGACTGCCATGTGCTCAAGAAGTAAGAATTACTCAAAATTTTATTTTATTGTTCATTTATCAATGGCGTTGATTATTGCTTGTTTTGGGGTACATATTTATTGTTTCTACTACACGACTTCTAAGGCCCAGTCACTATCAAAGAATTTTTATACGATTATTAGTATTGTTAGTATTGTTTACGCTGCTGTTTCTGGTTCTGAATTTGTGATTTGTGCAATTATTTTGACTTGATGAAACAATGAAAGCTTATGATTCTGTTGGTATTGCTTTCAAATTTTCTATTTTTTAAAAATTAAAATTAAAATTTTGAAAATGAAATTTTGTGATATGGGTTTTTTATTTTTTTAAAATTATTTATTGATATATATAAAAGAAGTTAAATTAGTATTTTTTAGAAAATATTTTTAGTGCTTATTTTTCAAATTTAAAATAGAAATAAAAAAGTATAGTGATACCTAATACACCCTATATTTTTTTTATTTGAATTTTCATAGTTATCCCTACAAGAAAGGTATATAAACAATGATCTTAAATTTATCAATTTTAAGGAACTTGTGATTTTGCCCTGTCATTCTGCACCTAATGTAGTTGAATAACTGGAAAAAAAAAAAGTTTACTCTATTTTCTAATTGAATAACTTAGGGGCTACTGATGCCCCTAAGTTGTCTTTCAAAGAGAAATTATTGGGAGTCTCTTCCGAGTCTTCGGTGAGGGAGGAAATGGATGCCATTTTTTACGATGAAGTGGAGATTATTGATGAAGATGATAAGGTGTGCCCTGATATTTCTCTTGTGAAAAAGGAGAGAGCTCGTCTCAGAAGGCCATGGAAACAAACCCTCATTGTTAAACTTATGGGCCATAACGTTGGATATAATTATCTACTCAGAAGTATGAAGGAACTCTGGAAACCTAAGTCTACACTGGACCTTATGGCCTTAGAAAATGATTTTTTTCTGGTCAAGTTTGCTTCTATTAAAGATTATGAGTTTGCTTTATATGGTGGTCCTTGGCTTGAGTTGGATCACTATCTCACAGTTCGCCAATGGTATCCAAACTTTGATACTAAATTGGATACTCTTGAATGGTTGTCGATTTGGGTTAGAATTCCTTCTCTTTCGATTGAATACTACGATTATTGTCTTCCGATTGAATACTACGATTATGACTTCCTTATGAAAGTGGGTTCAAAGATTGGAAAGCCTATCAAAATTGACAATGCCACTACTACAATCTCTAGGGGTCGTTTTGCTCGTATATGTATGAAAGTGGATCTGTCCAAACTTCTATCATCTAAGACATTCGAAAAATTGAATACGAGGGCATTCATATGGTTTGCTTTAAGTGTGGGCGGTTTGGGCATAGGAAAGAGGATTGTCTTTTGCATGGTGACACTAACCAGAAAGATGGTACTGTCCAAGATGGTGGTAAGGATGGTTGAGTTCATGGTGGTCTAGAATCCATCCCAATTAGGAAAGAAGAGGATTCTTCGATGATTAGGCCTGAAATCATGGAGGATTTTGGTCCATAGATGTTGGCTTCTAAGAAATCATGTAAAGGGGGGAAACAAACAAGATTCACTTAAGGACTCCACTAATGTGCATGCGAATTCTAAGGGAAGTGGCTCTAGTGTTTCAGGCGAGAAAAATCGTGTGGCAAAAAAGTATAGGTTTGCCTTATTGGACAATCTAGACACTGATAATAATGAAATGGGTGAGGAAGGCAACAAAATTATTAGGCTAGAGGATGTGGAGGCCAAGGTAAAAAAAAGTACCGGTACTAGAGGAGGCTTTAATGGGTCAAGAAGAGGTAGAGGTCAAAGGTTCAATGTGCAAGTTCAGGTCCATCATAAGGAGGTAAATGTGAATGCAACCTGGGGTGACGTTGGTCTTCATAAAAACAAAGGCAAGTTTAGAAAAGGCATTCTGCCCACTCCCAATAAAGCGGCAGCTGAGAAACAACACACGCTGGTGTTAGGAGATAAATGATCCAAAGGAGCCACAAAGATGATTGTCCACCATGTTGAGCATGGTTTTGAAGCTGAAAGCTCTAATGGTATGTTTTCGAATAAGCCTAGTGAACACCAACAAGATCCTCTTTTTCATCCCCTGGACAACAAATCTCAGATGATGATTTAGCTTGGGATTTAAGCGGCTTAGAAGGAGATGATATGCTAGAGGATGATGAGTTTGATGACGAGAGTTAAGATGATATAGAGTTTGAGAAGGTTCACTCGAACTAATTAGTTTGAGTGCTTTTATAGTTTGTTGATTCTTTCTTCTTTTACTTTGATCTTTTTTATGGATTTTTTCATCTGGAACTGTTAAGGAATGGCCTTGAGAGAGTTTAACTACACCCTTAAGAATTTTGTTCAAATTCATAAACCTTGTGTTGTGGATCTGTTAGAAACGAAAGTCAGTGGAGACCATGTTAACCGTATTTATCGTGGATTGGGTTTTGATAAATGGTTGCGGGTTGAGGCTATTGGCTTCAGCTGGGGTATTTGGATCCTTTGGAAAGAGTTGTGTGCCTTAGAGGTAATTACTTCTCATCCTCAGTTTGTTCACTTATAGGTTAGGATGGCTAATAAAACTCCCTGGTCTTTATCTATGGTGTATGGATGTCTTACTTCTACTGTAAGAAAGTTCATTTGAAGGGGTCTTAAATCTCAATCTCTCAACATTCTGGTCCTTGGATGGTGGTGAGCGATTTTAACTCTATTATTTCGCTTACAGAAGTGAATTCTCAAGTTGCCATTTTTAATCGGCGTTATGGGGGTTTTGTTGATTGGGTTATCGAGAATGGTCTAAGTTATATTGGTTATTCTGATATTCATTTTACTTGGAGTTGGGGGCAAACGGATGCTACTGTCAAAAGTGTTTGGCTTGATAGGGCTCTTTGCAACGCTTCTTGGCGAGATTTGTTTGTTGGGGCTACGGTGCAACACTTGGCTAAAAACCATTCAAATCATTACCTTTTACTTATTCCTATAAAGCCTCAAAGTGTTAGTAATAAGCCAAATTTCTTTAGTTTTCAAGCAGCTTGTTTGATTCATTCAGGCTTTATAGGGTTGATCGATAATCATTAGGACAAGTCTAAAAGTTTGTAGCAGAATATTGAGATACTCCCTAGGGTGCTAATAGAGTGGAACCGTCCAACTTTTTGGAATATTTTCAAATGCAAGAGGAATTTGATGAGCGAAATTCAGGGTGTTCAAAAGCATCTTGTGGAGAATCCTTCCTGTGGTCTTTTTTGGTTAGATAAAAAGTTGAGATGTGAGTTGGATGTTGTTCTTCTTCTTTAGGAAAAAGTTTTCTGGTTCCAACGCTCGAAGGTGGAGTGGATCTGTTCTGTGGATAGAAATACTAAATATTTCCATCTTTCTACTATTGTTCATCAGAGTAGAGCTAAAATTTTAGGCTTAAAGAATGCTAATAGTGATTGGGTTTCTGAGCCTACCACTTTCAAAAACATGGTTCTTGAGTTTTATCAGACTTTGTTTTCAGCTGTATGTTCTTGTGGACCCTTTGGTTATTCCTTCAGGTAAGTTTCCTCCTCTTACTATGGAGCATCGTGACTTATTGTAGAAGCCTTTTTTGAGGGAAGATATTAAGGATGCCTTATTTGTCTGTCAATTCAGGCCCCTAGAAGAGGATTTGGCAGTCAGATGTGCCTCAGAAAATTAAAGTTTCCCTATGGCATGTTTCCCATGGTAAATTAATATGCAATGTGGAAAGTAACTTAGGGGGATGTACTACTAATCCTTATTATAAGAATTGCAGAGGTGTGTATGAGGATCCTTTGCATGCTTTGAGAGATTGTCCTTATGCCCTCAGTGTTTGGATGTTCTTCTTATACCATTTGGAGATTTAGCTTTAACTTTCTTTGAATATCCAAGATTGGGTTGCACATAATCTAACTTTGAAGAAGAATTATGGTTATCACATCCATTGGGATGATTGTTTTGCTATAGTTTGCTAGTGGATTTGGATTTGGCGCAACAATGGTGTTTTCCGGAATGCCAAACATTTGGACTCTTTCAAGCAGTGGTTGTCCTCATATTTTCTGTAGGTTCACATAGCTTTTTTGTTACACTCTTCCACATTTAATGTTATGTAGCCTTGTCAAACTATTCAAGTTAAGCAGATACCTCCTTTTTGTGGTTGGGTGTTGCTTAACACTAATGTTTGCTTTAAGTCAAGTTCAGGCAGAGTGGTGGTGGTGGTCTTATTCGGGACAACTTGGGCAGGTGATTGTGTGGTTTTAGTATTAATATATGTAGTTTTACTGTTGTTGATACTGAATTATAGGCTATGATTCAAGGACTAAAATTAGCCTGGGATAAAGAGTACAAGGTCCTTATTTTGCAACTGGATTTAGGTATTGCAGCGAATTGGTTGTCAAGGCCCAAGATTTGCAAGGATATTCACTCTAATTTGGTAAGTGTTTGCTGTGATTTTTTGAGGCGTGAGTGGGAAGTTAAAGTGCAGCGTATCTATCGCGAAGGTTATGGAATTGCTGACGGTTTGGCTAACAAGTCCTTAAGAGTATGTTTGGATTGAAGGTTTATAATAGAATGAAAGAGAAGAAATTGATTTAGAAAATAATTTTATGTTTGGATAGAATGAGTTGAAGTGGTTTGAAAGGTTATGATAAACCTTTCCAAAACCACTCAAACCAACATATTGGGGTGTTTCCATGAGTTTAGAAATAAAAAGACGATTTTGCCTTCGTTTTGGGGTTTTTGGCCAAAATGTGTTTTTTTCTTTTTTTTGACTTTTTTCATTTTTCGTTTTTATTTTAATTTCATGATAATAATAATAAAAAAGATATTAATATAATAATCAAAATTCCTATAATTAAAATCTATGCCCCAAAATATTTAATTTTTATAAAATTAAATTCTTCATCTATAATTAATTAATTTTCATAAAATATATAAATTAACATGTTTATATTAATTCTCTTAAATATAAATATAATATTTTTACTTAAATAAAATAACATTAAATTTATTTAAATTAAATAACAAATCATTCATAATTAATTATTTTCATGGCATGAAATACCCTTAATATGATTTAATTAAATTTTGTAAATATTTAATTTCTTAAACATTCATTTAACATAATTTATTTACATAACAAAATTAACTTAAAAATCATTTAATTTGTTAAATTAGTATATGCAAGGGTATTTTTATCAATTTTAAGTTAACATTTCATTTCATTCTATTACAAACAAATAAACTTAATCTCAAACTATTATTTTTCATTCTTACCATCCCAAATACAAATATAATTTAACACTTTCTTTTCAAAACCAAAATTATTCATTTCATTCCATTAATAACCCTTACAACTTTTTATAAACCATCAATCTAAACAAGCCCTAAAGCATGAGAGAAGGATTAACTTGCTGGATTCTCCTCCTACTGATATTGCTAATTTACTCCTAAATGATCGAATAGGGGTGAGCTGGCCAAGACGTGTTTGTATGCAGTACCAGTTGCTAGGTTCTTTTTGGGGTAGCACCCTTGTTCTCTAGTTTTTTTAAAAAAAAGTTTCCCCTAATATATTTATTCATGCATGATTAAATTTTTATGTTTTATGATTATTTTTGCTATAAAAATATGCATTTTTTTAGTATTAATTGTAATTTTTTCTTTATGTTCAGTTGTAGGTTATATGTTCTATTATCTTCATTCGTGATTATGGTTTTCTTTTATTTTTTTATATTTTAATTTCATATTCTTTAAATGAATTTTGTTTATTTAAAATAATTAAACAATTATATTGATATTGTGTTGATTTATTTATATCAATATTATTTAATTGATAATATTTTATATAAAAAAATATTAGTTTAAAAAATTAATTGATATCATATTCTGAAATTTTAAATAAAACTAATTAGTTAATTAATATTCATTTTGTTTGGCTGTAGAGAAATGAGACGAAATGAAAATAGAAAAAAGAAATTAAAATTGTTTTCTTATTTGGTTTGCAAAAAAGAGAAAAAAAGAAAAGAAAAAAAGAAAAATTGTACCTCCCAATAGGCTAAAAAATTCTATCTCTCAATAGGCTTTTAAAGATAAACTAATAAAAATTTATTTCCATTAGAGAGATAGAGAGAGAAATGTGAAATATATTAAATCACTAATCCTCAGTTTGTCTTTATATTATCTTTTTTTTTTTTACTTTTTTTTTTGCACTCCTCTTTGTCTTTGTATATTTGCAATTGAAGTTATAGTGCATGTATGTTTATTATTCTTCAAATTAAGTTATAGTGCATGTATGTTTATTATTCTTTTTATTTTCCTTATTTAATTTCTTTTCATTTTTTCCTACACAAATAGTGTACCAAATGTAAGGTTAGATTATTGTAGCAATTAAATTTGTTGAAGAAATCAGATTCGACAAGATCTTGGCCTCTTAAATTCATATCTTGTGTTCGCTCTTGATGTTACAGTGCAATATAAATTAAAAATTATATAATATATAAAAATCTAAAAAATAATAAAAAACAACATATCATCATTACATCTTGTTAGAGCTAAATATTTTAAAATTACAAATAAAATGTGAAAATTTCTATAATATATGCCCATTTGGTTTAACATGTATTCTTTAACATTTAGTGATTAAATATTTAAACGGTAAAAAGAGTTTCTAATAAATGGCAAAATTCAATGTTTCCTTTTAAGAACTGACATTCAACGTTTAAAAAATATAATCAAAAGTTGAAAGTTAATTTGTTTTTAGCATTTGAAATATAAAGATGATATCAAAATTTGTTTGCTAGTATTGATCTTATATTTATAATTATTTAAATATAATTATAAAAAATTATATGTATAATTATTTATCATTTTATTAATTTATGTTTATATAGATTAATTAAGATATAAAAATAATTATCTTTTGTTATTTTATAAAATAACTATACTTTTAGTAGTTAAATTATTAAATACTTTATATTTATTAATTGTTCATAGCTAATTACTAACTATTGATTACTAATCGTTGATCTTTATTCTCCAATCACTAATTGCAAATCGTTACTATTAAACCAAATAGATTCTACATACAAAAGTGTAGATGATGCAGAAATATATTATAAACTAAAAATACATTATTATTTTTATTTATAAATTACTCTTTGATTCTATTGACGGTTAAAAAAATTAATAATAATAAGTAGATCGAGCTAAAACAATTTTCATTTTCCTTTAGCTTATATATTTAGGAATTATGATTGGTTCAACATTTTATTTTTCTTTTTAAATTTTATAATCCTTTTATGTTTTGAATTATGACTTAACTCAAGAATATTAAAAAGTAAAAGAATGTCTGACCAAGTCTATGAATAAAAAATTTGTTACCTATAATTAGATATGGATATAATTTACTCTTCACTATATAAATTGAAGTTGGAAAAAAAATTAACATTGAAGCTGGCATGAACATGACTATACCAATGCACTAAGATGTTTCTTTTATTTTTAGTTTTATTTTTTGGTCAAATGGATAATATATTAACAAGGCCAAAACATAGAGTTTAAGGCTCTGTTTGGATGGGGGGTTTGGATTGGTTTGGAAGGGTTATTAATGGAATGAAATGGATTGATTTGGTTTGGAAAGAAAGTGTTAAATTATATTTATGTTTGGGATGGTAGGAATGGAATGGATTGGTTTGAAAGTAATATTGTTTGTTTGCACTGGATTGGAATGAAAAGTTAACTTAAAAAATGACAAAAATACTCTTATACATATAAATATAATTTTTTTTTTATTTTTTCATTTATCAAATATTTAATATTAAAATAGGAATTTATTATTATTATTCAAAAATTATATTTTATTTTTATTAACATAAAAATGTGAACAATTAATTTTTTATAACTTTTTCTAAAAAATTAAATA